>PNEQ01041492.1:0-11936 GCA_003012365.1 Medauroidea extradentata
CAGTTGAAATGTACTGTGTTGTCACGCTACATACTGTACATATGTGTGTACATACTAGTGTACAGAGGACCTGACTGTACCCCTGAACTGTTGTGAAAATGTACTATGTTGTCACACTATATACTGTATATGTGTGTGCTTACTAGTGTACAGAGGACCTGACAGAACCTCAGAGCTGATAGTAACAATGTACTGTGTTATCACACTACATAATGTACATATGTGTGTACATACTAGTGTACAGAGGACCTGACAGTACATCAGAGCTGACAGTTGAAATGTACTGTGTTGTCACACTACATACTGTACATATGTGTTTGCATACTAGTGTACAGAGGACCTGACAGTACTCGGAGCCGGCAGTAACAATGTAGTGTGTTGTCACACTACATACTGTATATATGTGTGTACATGTTGGTGTACAGAGGACCTGACAGTACCTCAGAGCTGACAATTATAATGTACTGTGTTGTCACGCTACATACTGTACATATGTGTGTACATACTAGTGTACAGAGAACCTGACAGTACCCCTGAACTGTTGTGAAAATGTACTATGTTTTCACACTACATACTGTACATATGTGCGTACATACTAGTGTACAGAGGACCTTACAGAACCTCAGAGCTTACAGAGACAATGTACTGTTTTGTCACACTACATACTGTAAATATTTGTGTACATACTGGTGTACAGAGGACGTGGCAATACCTCAGAGCTGACAGTTACAATATATTGTAATGTTATTCTACATTCTGTACATATGTGTGTACATACTAGTGTACAGGGGACCTGACAGTACCTCATAGCTGACAGTTACAATGTACTGTGATGTTACACTACATACTGCACATATGTGTGTATATACTAGTGTACAAAGGACCTGACAGTACCTCATAGCTGACAGTGACAATGTACTGTGTTACCGCACTACATACTGCACATATGTTTGTACATGCTAGTGTACAGAGGACCTTACAGTACCTCAGAGTTGACAGTTACTATGTACTGTGATATTACACTACATACTGCACATATGTTTGTACATGCTAGTGTACAGAGGACCTGACAGCACCTCAGAGCTGACAGTTACTATGTACTGTGATGTTACACTACATACTGCACATATGTTTGTACATGCTAGTGTACAGAGGACCTTACAGTACCTCAGAACTGACAGTTACTATGTACTGTGATGTTACACTACATACTGCACATATGTGTGTACATACTAGTGTACAGAGGACCTGACAGTACCTCATAGCTGACAGTTACAATGTACTGTGATGTTACACTACATACTGCACATATGTGTGTATATACTAGTGTACAGAGGACCTGACAGTACCTCATAGCTGACAGTGACAATGTACTGTGTTGCCGCACTACATACTGCACATATGTTTGTACATGCTAGTGTACAGAGGACCTTACAGTACCTCAGAGCTGACAGTTACTATGTACTGTGATGTTACACTACATACTGCACATATGTGTGTACATACTAGTGTACAGGAGATATGACATTACCTCAGATAACAGCTGCTCAGCAGCTCGTACGTTGTGTGGCGACATGACTGGTATCTTAACAAAGTTTAACAGAGCAGAACTTAAGTTGCGAGTGAATGCCTACCTGCTTCCTGCGCGGGTTTCTCACTCGACGTTGGCCAATTTAACAACTTTTCATCTGATGCAAGATTGAATATATCATATATTCGCCGCCTATCCAGTTCAGTAAATACGTCTTCAATGATATTTTTAACTCATTACCCACATGTTCTAATAGTAGTGCAATAATTCTCGACATTAAATATTATATTCTGGGATATAGAGACGTGATTGCAGAAAGATACCTTCTTCATAAAAATAGCTTGTGTCAATTGAAAAAGAAGAATCATTTTGAGTCAGGCATTACAAAATAATATCTTACGAGTGTTTAAAATTGTTGTAACCCACGTAAGAACCAAGGAATTAAAGTTTTGGCAGAATGTTTTGTGTGTAAGACAATTCATTTTTGGGATAATGTATTGTGTGACTCACTTCTTCGCGTTTACAAAAACATTAGAAAATTGATTGCTACAAAAATAATTACGAAGTTACGAAAATCTTGTAAAATTACCTAAATTAATTGGATGGTAAGTATGTTTTTACTAAATAAAAATAGTTTATTGTAAAGCTCACAATCATTTGGGTAAAGTTTGGAAACATTTTCCTGGTTGCAATTTTTTAAATTTTTGTGTAAGTACAGAGAGATAAGTCACGTGCAAACACGTGTTCCCATTGAATACAGTATGGAAACATGATAGTACAGTATAGTAATTATTGCAGTCACACGATCACTTGCTGTATCACAAAGACGTCCACACACTGCAGCAGATATCTTCGTTCACTGTTTGTTCGACTGTGAGGATGTCACACAACACTGCATGCCAACCACAATGTTATACCACCCCCTCCCCACACTCTCTCTCTCTTTCACGTGACACAGTGTCACCTCAGTCTCGCGTCTTATACTTTTCCTGTTTAAGCTGAACAATTTCTTATAACTTAAGTCAGTATTTCGATGTTGGGACAATGCATCACATTATGAACATAAAATAAAAAATAACACCATACGAATTGCTGTATACTAATTTTATTTATTAATAAACCGTTAAACCTTAAATTGGTTTGTATGTTGTGTCTATTGTGAAACAGTGACGCGAGGATACGATTCAGAAGCTGGTATATCTCAGAGTTAGTAGAAGTAGATATAGCTACAATGACTCATTGGGCAGTATACAGCCAGGGTAATGAAGTCATTGTATGCTAATACAGGCGAGGCGACACAACAATGACACAACTGTGTGCAGGAGAACGCTCTCCATCCTTTACTATCCGTATTCTCATATTCCTTGTTCTGCCAGCTACATGTATGAGACTGGTGATGCTATCACTGGGCTCGACGTCTTGACACAGAGACCATGTACGTACAGAGGCGCAGATGTATACCATGGCTGGACCGCTGTATCGTAGACCTGGAGGGAGTGAGGGGGAGGGTTGTGCAGTGCAGTTGCTAGTCAAGCTGTAAGCCAGCAAATAAAAGACTACGAATACTGATCATGGTTGGTTTCTCGTTAGTATATTCAGGAACATGGCGGCAGGACAGTAAAATACCAGGAGAAGTGGCCATCGCCTTTGCTAACGAACCATTGTATCATTCGCTAGGAGATGACACTTCAGTACGGCAAGAATAACAGCATTCTGGATGGCTGCGGCAGGAACTTAACCTGCGTCCTCCCGAACACCATTCCAGTGTGTTACCACTGCGTTACCTCGCCCCGCGCAGAAATCAGACATACGCCGTGTTTTATCTACATAGTGTGTGTAGTGACTCATAGTATAGAATATTGTATATTATTATTTATTTAACTGATAACCTATATTTAACACAGGTAGGCACATATGATCTGTACATTAAGGAAGGAGTAGTAATCGGCTTGTTGGGATGATGTAATATTGTTATTCAAAAAACTAAAAACCTTAAATAACAAACGTTTGCATTAAATTTTACACAAAAGCGAAGAAAAATCCACGAGAATAATACAACTATCAACCTCTTTGTGTTAAGTTTGTTCGACATTTTAGGTAGTTATCTACGGAAGACGCCTTGCAGCTTCCTTGATGCGACCTGCTGACAGTTTTGTGAACTCATAATTGCTTATGACATCTCAGGTAAGTAATTATAATATTGATACATATGCTGCACTCCACATAAGCCGCAACAATACCTGTGACGTATCTGTTCTGTTAGTTTCTCTACTGTCACATCACAGCCGTGTATGTCAACACCATTCAGTATTTATTTTGATGCTTTCATGACTGGCTCTCTGTTACTGGCCAAGTCTGTTGTGTTTCATTTAAACGTCGTTTCATATGCTACAAGTAAACTACTCTATATTGCATCCATTTGAACTACTGGTATACAAATAATTATCAGTAATTATGCTCGCAAAAAATATTTACCAGATGTAATAAAGTTGAAAGTTTCTGAGCTAGGGCTATATATAAAACAATATTTGTGTGATAGTTTAGTCAAAAGTGGCTTGGAAAACTTCAAGAGTCATAGTCAAACCTCCTTCGCAGTTATTCTCAGGTGTTTCTCACTCCCCCTTCCCCTCCCCCGTCTGTTTATTATGAAGTTTCGCCTCGTTACATCCTCTGGTGTAGCCGGAGAGAACTTTGTTCGCAGAACTGAAAAAAAGTTCCAATAATTAGAGTGCACACAATTTTCAAAGGCTTCTGTACAGAAACAGCAGCTGTTTCTTGAACAGTTACGTTACTTACTTCTTCAATATTGTAAATAAAACACTGCATCTCAGACAGAAGAAGTTCCTTGTTCAAATACTCTGTATTGGCCACGTTTACGTCGCTTTCACTTACACTTAATGGTTGAGAACATCGTAGTTATTCTCTTGAAGCCTGGCGTCTATATCTTGGTCAAGTATGTCAATAATATTGTTCA
The DNA here is from genome assembly GCA_003012365.1 of Medauroidea extradentata. NCBI lineage: Eukaryota > Metazoa > Arthropoda > Insecta > Phasmatodea > Phasmatidae > Medauroidea > Medauroidea extradentata. The sequence goes on from PNEQ01041492.1 coordinate 4,506, forward strand.
GTATTGTAACTTTGTAATGCTGTTGCACTGCTTCAAGTGGAACTTTGCTCTCACCACGAACTTTTCTTGGCAACTTTGTTGCTCTAAATCCACATCTCTCAGCTACCTCCGAGCAATTATTGAACAGTTGAGTAAAAATTCTTCAGTTCTAAAATATCATCAAGCTTCAAATGTGCTGTTCTTCTCTTATCTGGTGGACTGCAAGGTCTTTGATAATACGTTACATTACGTTACACCTCATTGGAGTGTAAGTAAATCAACAGAGGATTGGCTTGTCCCACGACATGTGTGACAATTCTTGTAGAACTAACATAGTGCACAGCAAGAGCCATCCCTTACCTCCCCCGAATTACGCCTGTGCATTTATCGTAAATATAAAACTTTTTCACTCAAGTGTTTTTTTAGACGTACTGGTAATAAGATAGAAATAATTCCGTAAAAAGATATTATGCATTTTTAAATACATTTACTTTATCACGTGCCTTTATTTTTAACTGATCAAAGTCCCTCACCCTGGGAGTCGAAGCCAGGACCTCTCGCACCGTAGACAGGCACTTAACAGTCTACGCCACGGAGGTTGGCAGATCTTTGTTATGGCCTTAGTGACCTTGAGAAGACTGCAAAACGTCTCCCATTATCGTCAAGTACAGCAGCAACACCTTCAATCCTACATTCAACCAGGAAACACTATAAATGTTGCTGTTTATCAAGAGTTATTCAAAGAGGATAAAGAACATAAAAAACGCTAAATGTTTCTTTCATGGCTACATCTGGCATCCTAGAGACAAACGCCCAGCTAGAAATTCAACATGCCACAGGCGTGGTAAGAATGAATGCTGTTCAAAGATACGTATATTGTAGCGGGTCGCGCTTATCGTGCGAGCAGCATTAGTTGATATAGCGAGCGTCAGAATGAATTAACTGTACTGCGACGCGCACTATGCAGCTCATGTTTCACTGTGTGTCATGTCGCAGCAGCCACATACACGTCTGTATCGAGCTTCGTAAAGACTCAGATAATAATACATATCATGGCCTGGAGGATTCTTGTGCTTACTCGCTGCTTCCCGACATACCTTGACCCTGATACATGTTTCTCGTAGCTTCGAGACAGATTCGCCACGACATTTTTGGACTCTTGATAGAGAGTATATAAGGGAGCTGCTGCACAGATAAGAGGGTTTGTGTCGAGAGGCATCTTGTGAGTGGATCGTGGTGACAAGCAAACATTTACCCAGAATGATGCGTTATCTACGAGTAATCTGTTGCATCGCAATCAAATGTGGGAGATTCTGGCATCAGGGATTTTCTTCAGAAATACATTACTCGAGATACACTTTTGCTCAGAAAGTTTGTAAAACCTATGGTCTAAGGTAGTTTTTTTTTTAATTGGCTTCGAGATACCTACAATTTTTAATTCTTGCTTTATAGCGTTGACTTATGTACCATATCGTCTTAAACACCAGAAACTACTGGTATTTAAATAACACAAGCAATAACAGCACATTGCCTACTGACCATAAATAAATGTAGAATGGTGTACAGTACTTTCTTTCTTCACCTTGATAACGTAAACTGGTGTAACAAGCAGTTGTTGAAGAATACACCTGTAAGAAGTTCTACAAACATTTGCCTTGTTTTCCCAAAAAACTTTATAATCAGTGAATAACTCCTTCATAAAAAAACCTGACGTTTTCAAATCCGAACAAAATTATAACTTTGAGAGCTATCTAAAAATGAATAAGACCAAAACTGTGAAAACGGTTATTTACTTTAATATAGATCTTTTATATTTTGCCTCAAGACCACGTGGTTTTCCCGCAAAATAAAAGGAATTCGTGAACAGACTGTCAGCAATATTTTTCAAAATGGAGGCCAAATAAGCCAATGTATGAAAGAAGATCTTCAGGGCGTCAAACATAAGGCATCAGTTACAAAAAGTGCCGCAATGATACTTTTTTATTGTATTTATTATTCCACACCTACTTGTTTTCTTATTTCTACTCTACTGTAATATAAAATTTGTTAAATTAGTGCTGGTCATGTTTTTTTTTGTTTTAAGTATGTTTCATTAATTAATTCGATAGTTTTGTTTATCAAAGTCGTCAGTTGTCATCAGCCACTGTTGACTGGCGTTGTATATGTGCAGGAGGATGTGTAGGTTGTACATACGGTTGTACCTCGCTCACCGAGCAGGAGAGAGAGAGAGAGAGAGAAGACAAGCTGTGCACGGCAGAGAGACCTTGCAAGGTCGTCATACAGGATCTTGAGTATGGTCGGAGAGTGTAACTACAACTACAAGGAAGTGTGCTCTAATATAACCACTACACTAGTCGTCTTATAGTAGACTCTAACCTCTCCATGTCACTGCCCACGTCAACACTTCTCCACACTCACTCCGGACATTCCCTGTCCAGTCGTCTTCATGTATATTTTTACAAAACAACTCTGTAGCTAAAACTTATACACAAACCACAGCCTCTTTGTCCATAGTGATTCGACATAGTTTTGAGAAGTTTATACAGATATTGCCGCTCATCAGACCAGAAACTGAACTAAAATAAGTACGCAAACGGCATTATCGCAGGAAATACTGCGTAGAGCAAATAAGTACACGAAATAGAGAATATTTTCACAAATGTGCCACCCACATATTGGTTCTCTGATGTGAAGACGAGGAGAAGAAGAACTTCTGCAATTTCTGGGCTACCTTCCAGTTCTGAAGGTTTTAGTCTGCATAACGTCTGACAACACCTTAGACCACAGTATCTACAGGAAGACTATACATACAGACATATATCTACACATAGATTCTCACCATCCTATACATGTCAGAAAGGAGTAGTCCTCAATATAATATATCCACAGAGAAACACAAAACATCTGCGAAGAGCAAAACCTGAACAGAGAGTTAAATCATCAAAATACTACACTTGAAGGCAATGGTTTATCTGCTAAGAGATACAGCAGACCATCAAATCTGATTCTTAGGAAAAGAACTAGGATAAACTGAAGCATGTAGCTTTACTGCCGCGTGTCAAAGACACCGCTGACCAACTGGCCCACCTTCTCTGGAAGTAAGATATATACACAGTGTTGAAGCCTATCAACATTATATCCTGGGCTCTGACAAAGATAAAACACCAGCCAAAGAAAGGGTTGACGTTTACAATGTCCCCTGTTCTTGTGGTAGAGTTTACACAGGCCAAACCGGAAGAAAAATCACAAGAAGAGTAGAAGACCACATACAAGCTTATAAACTTGCAAACCTGCAGTTAGACATATCATAACACTCCTTGCAAACTAAACACAGCAGTGAGTTTGTGAGGCACAGCACCAGCTGTAACATCCGTGGAAACATTGACGAAGAAACAACATGAGGCGTTGCTCAAGCCCAGGAGCCAAGATTGTATTGACGATGGCCACGAAACTTTTCAAACCATATTAAAGTAATAGTGTTTTATTTATGTTATGTTTCCAGTGAAGCTAAATTAACGTTTATTTATTCATTTACAAAATATTATTGTACATAAAGTTACTTTACAGTTTGTTTTTGAAAAACATGTCATTATACGGTTATTAAAAAATTTACAAGGAAATCTTGTAAATATCAAACACAAATATTTCTACGTATACAAACAACTTCAGTATAATTACAAACATAATTTACAATTATTTGTATTGTAGTAAATTTTTATCGTAATGAGTTATCACATAACTTTTTGAGTACATATATTTACAATACATGACATAATCAAAGCAATTGCAATAAAGCTATTGTTTGTGAACTGTTTTAGCTGGCCTACTCACAGAGACAGTTTTAAAAACAAAATTAATACAAAAAATGTTGCTCTATAATTGTGTTCCTGTTCACCCAGCTGTATGGAACGTAAAATACAAAATAAACCACACATGGGATTGTATCAGATTACTACAAACAAATACAAGACATTTCCTGTTTGTTGAACATTGTGCATTCTCACACTTGGCTTGGTTGTCTGAGATGACGATGTCATTGTACGTACTTGTTTGACGAATGTGTAATTGTAGTATGTTCTGACTTGTGAACACATGAATACCACAGACTGGTTGAGTAGTGAGATTGTCAGAGGTGAGAACTGACGCTACAGCCTGCAAGTATAACTGGCTCTCCACTATCTGGCCTCAGCACTCAATACTCTCCGAGACTGCAGTCTGCTATTACTATGTCCCGACTGACCGAGATATATGACCTGCAACTGTAATCAACATCTCCGGCGATACATTCACGTCGGCCAGATGAATCCATAAATTGCCGAATAATACTTTAGCTCTAGCCTGGGCCCGTGTCATGACCGAGTGTTGGCTTGTAAGTGATCATGTAACCACCAGAGTCGCTGTGCTACATCTGACTAGTGTTCTCTGCACTGTATCCCCGTCATGTCTCTGAATATAACGGTCTGTCGTTATAGTGGTGACAAGCAGAAGTGTATATAGACCTCACTATAACATGCAGTTAACACCGGCCATCTCACAAATAGTCACAATATACACACTTAGTAACTTACACTAGGAAGTGACGTCAGAAAGGGCTCTTACATATAACTTAACTTATACTGCAATTGTGCATTGCTCTGAAGTAATTGTTAACATATTTGTGACGTGTGTAGTTACCCACTCATACATCAGTGGTAAGTCAATGTTTGCTATGACATCGCTTGTAAACAAGTCACATATGCCCAGGGAACCACACAGTGCTACAAGAATCCTCTTAGTACAGTCCCAGTCATGTTCCTGACAACTGGATGACGTAGCAGCCACAGCCACCACCAGCCTGGATGAAGCGGCGACGGAATGCAAGGATGGGGGGAACAGCCATCAGCAACACACGCCATGTTTCCACATATCTCGGGACCAGATACGCCGGCTATCGAACTGTCGTACTGGGAACTGCCTTGGTAAGAGACGAGTGGTCTGGCTACTCAGCCGCCACGGTGTTGCATTTACAATTAACCTTTAAAAATATCATTTTTATAATAAATCATAATTTACGACACTTCTTTAACACTAAACTATTCATTATTTACGAAGAAAACTCAGCAATTGACTCGGGACATCTACGACTACTTGTAAAATGCGCGTTTCTGAGCGTGAGTAAGGATGCATTTCACATTGTTACATAATTTGCATCCCAAGCAATTTCTGGGCTAGTCTGAACTAAAGTTTCATTAATTAAACATATAAGAGTTTAATTTAATTACTGTACCATTAGCATCCAAAATGCAGACATGAACATGATATCAATGAATCGCATTTTCCACAATAACTCCATTATGCACACGATGACAACTTCACCAATGGAACTTTAGATGGTTCTGATAACTATGCAGAACTATTATTGACCATGAACTAAAAACTGGTGGCTCCGCATTATGTCTAGAGAGGATGGTGTATCGCGTGATTCTTATTGGCTCAGTCAAATAGGACAACAGCTCCACGCACAAGCTAAAGCCAGAAATCTTATGATATGCTGGACGTACGTTGAAATCCAGCAGTCAAGTTTTCCCGCGATAAATAATCTTCTCTAATGATGTGCGGTCTAACATTAGACATTACATCAAGTATATATGTACAGAAAGTCTAGTAAGCCATGACAGCTGCGGAGATCCAAGGTCAAGACAACTGCTGTAATACACTTGAGATAAGTCCATGTCGTCGCCGCAGCGGCTCATTCATTGGTAAAACCTGCCTGCCATCGCAACAATATGTCTTATGTGTAGAGGCACGATTATTTCGCGTATTGATCCTACGTCAGGTTGAACGTCAATAACGTATACTTCACTCCTCCTGTGATTAGACGAGTGAGGTTTTAACATACATTTGACGACTGCAAGCCAGTTATAAATAAGGAAACAAGTCGTGGGGACATCACGTACTACACATTTGTGTTGTTAGATGCCAATGGACATTTCGCTTCGCCGGTACACGTATAGAACTGAGAAGTCTAGGCTGTTGCCAGATAATTTACGCGAAATACTCGTGCCTCACCACTTGTAGTGTACAAATTGCATCGGTAGTCCAACAAGATTTCTGACTGTATTCTAACTGAACTACAGCATCAACAACAAATCACAACAATGCTTTTACTAACGCAGGTTGCAGCCTTAAGGCGTTTGCCTATCTGTATTTGAACTGCGTATTCTGTATTCAGATTTTTTGACGGAACTCTTAAATGGGTCGCCAATGTATACTGGGAAATTGTAAACAAGGTATCACGCACATTCGAAGCATTTCTTTCATCTTCTCAAAGATAACTGAAAATAACTTTTCTGGCTGTTGTATCTTAAAACGTACGAACAGTTTCTATGGTAAACCATGACAGAGACGTGCCTGAACTTTGATACATAGTCACATTCAATAATTTACATGTTCACTGAAAATACTTATTATAATGGCAGTCCGACAAGAACACTGCACATCACTTCAGTACCAAGCACATAGATGTGTTCAAGAGGTATATTCGCAAGCCATTGTGGTCCTTATTGCTCTCTTTACTTGTGTCCTCAGACTTGGTCCTAGGTAGACAACCGCCTTAAGGTTCCTGCCTTCTAAGCTAGCTACTACACAGTTCAAATGAGCAATCAGTGCTCATCAAATTACTTCTTAATGGCTCACCTTTATTAATTGCTCTATTTAAACACCTAGTACTCTACGTGAGTTTAGTTTAGGTATAATAGCGTACAGAAAAAATTTCCAATAAATATTTTTCCTAAAATGTATAATAAAAATTGATATTACACAAACGTATAATGGGCGAATAACCATTGTTCAAAAATATATTGATGTGGCAGTTTTGATTGACAAATCTCAAGAGTATTTTTAGTTTGAAAGCATTATGTGTAACACTGATCCATTAGGAAGTAATTTATCATAGGTTCGTTATTTAACCTCCGTGTCTACAAGGTTGGTAGGCTACATACAGTCCTCAAGTACGAGGGTACATGAGTGGTAGTGGTATGTTCGAGCTGATACCAAGTATACCCGGTCCGTGTCTGTGTCAACAACCTCTGTGCTGAAACAATCACATGATTCAGGAACTGTTTCCCCGCCACGTCACCAGTGGTGCTAGTGTCGCATGGAGGGGGCGTGGTTACTGCACGACCCACGCTGATCTACATTTACTTGTAAAGAGCAAGGTCAACCTGCTAGGACCAGTCTACAACTCTTAGCAAACCTGCCGCCACTTGCTGAACTGGTACTCTCTCGCTCTCTCTCTCTCTCTCTGGCGGCCTCACGGCGGTGCCTTTGATGCAAAGCAGCTCCTCATTGGCTGCTGGTGGCCCTAAGGGTTCGTCTTCCACAGCTGATTGGCCAGTCACCCTGCGTCGCATTGTCGACATGAGTGACACCACCCGGACCTCGTGTAATGTGCTCTTGGAGTACTGAGCGTTA
>PNEQ01041492.1:12036-27817 GCA_003012365.1 Medauroidea extradentata
GCTACAGACAAACTGAAGCACTGCCTCGTAGTGCTAATGTAAGTTATAACACTGGAGTAGCTACAGACAAACTGAAGCACTGCCTCGTAGTGCTAATGTAAGTTATAACACTGGAGTAGCTACAGACAAACTGAAGCACTGCCTCGTAGTGCTAATGTAAGTTATAACACTGGAGTAGCTACAGACAAACTGAAGCACTACCTCGTAGTGCTAATGTAAGTTAACAGAGCAGCAATTGTTTGACAGACACTAACAGTTGAGGGTAGGACATTAACATTTGGACCCAGATAAAGATTGTTGGTGTATAGTGCAGCCATCCCTCTCATAGTCCAACATGTACCAATATGGCGTGGTAGTGTATTGTAGTGGTCTGAACACTCGTCTCCAACAACGTATTCCGTGTAAGAGGTTACTCTGTGTTTACACATGTGGTAAACATGGCGGGTGTTATCTTTGTTCAACGGCTTGAAGACTGCTACACAATAATGCAAAACTTTACTATTTAGCTTTGTGTTAGCTTTTAAAGCATGGCTTCTAATGGAGTCATACACAATGGCGTCACCATAGTTAAAGTCATGGTCGTAGAAGTACAGCACAGGTCTGGAGCACGGTCGTAGAAGAACAGGTCTGGACACTCACCTATCTACCAATGTATTTTGCTTGACCCCCTTGTTGTTTGGTTGTAGTTCATCAAGTTACCGAGAGTGTTGTGCGTCTTTGGCGCTGCAGCCAGGGCGGTCGGGCTAAAGCGCCACCCACTTATTTCTATTGTTTACGTTATAAAGTTAATAAATATTGCTGGAGCCAAGCTTTAGGATTGTGAGCGAACGTAGTGTTTCATAAATTGTTAAAATAATACGTTTTTGATAAATTGTCTATCTTTATTATGTAAACACTGGAAATAAGTGGGAGGGAAGTGGGCGGAGTTTGAGCCCGACCACCCTGACTGCAGCGCCAAAGACGCACAACACTCTCGGTAACTTGGTGAACTACAGCCAAACAACAAGGGGGTCAAGTTTCCAGGCGAGTGTCCAGACCTGTTCTTCTACGGCCGTGGAGCTGACTTAAGAAGTAACGTATATAGAGTAAATTATATATTTCCGTAATATTTATGGGAATGAACCAATCAGAGCATTCAGGAAGTTAAATAAACATGACGGATATTTAAATAATATACGCTAAATACGTTGTTGTGTTATATATGATGTATTTTGGAATATTATGATTACTTCAAGCTAAAAAATGTGGTTCAGGTTACATTAATTTCTTTAGTTTAATGACAGAATATCTGTTTGAAAAGATTTTAAAATAACATTTGGCTGGCAAACAACTCGTAGTATATTACTGTTTCGTATATTATTAATTTTAAAAATGTTGATCTGATTTAATGGAAATTCTTGCTATAAAGTAACATAAATATAAAAACGTTTTATAACACGTATACGTACAGTCGCTCAATACAATGAAGTACTTGTTTAGAAGCTATATCCTTGAGAAGTGTTTGGTGGCTCAGAGGGGTCCGACCGCTTGGCTCAGTGGTTAGCGCTCCAGGCTACACGATACAAAGATACTGGGGAAATGCATTAATTACCTGACTTAAAGGAGGGGGGGCGGGATGTTTGGTGCAGTGGCGAGGCGTTAGCCTTGCCATTGTACCAAACATTTTTTATATAAAAAAAAAAGGTAATGTTGTGGTTCGCTGACTTCTACTTTGGTGCTTCAAATTTCACTTGGAATATATATTTTTAAGTCATTCAAATTTGTTAATTTCTATTTGCACATTACGAATAAGTGCAGTTTCCTTGGGTTTTTACGTGCCACCTCTGTGCAATGTGATTACCCGAATTACAAGAACTGTTAAGATTATTCAAATTATAAACATGGAGAAGCAATTTTTTATTTCTAACATATTTTTACATTGGCCTTTCATCTACACCATTCCTGGGCGATATTCTGAACAACTGGCGACGAAGTATATTGCGCAATCTACATTCCTGGGTGATATTCTGAACAACTGGCGACGAAGTATATTGCGCAATCTACATTCCTGGGTGATATTCTGAACAACTGGCGACGAAGTATATTGCGCAATCTACATTCCTGTGCGATATTCTGAACAACTGACCACGAAGTATATTGCGCAATCTACATTCCTGGGCGATATTCTGAACAACTGGCGACGAACTGCTACAGTCATATCACTCGTTTGAAGAAAGCAGAGTAGTCGGCTTGTTATTGGCTGGAATTAACAATTAACGTATTTATTATGAACCAGCATTACTTAAGACTCTGTTCCATGTGTGTGCTTGGCGCTTACTGCATAATTCATAATTCTTAATTCTTAAGTTTTCTATTGTGAACTAGGCTTAAGTACCGTATCGTTTTACTTCACAGTGCTGGGATTTCACGAGTGAAACCTAGTAAATCGCGTTAAATTAATATTCGTAAATGAACTCTTAAGGTACGGCAATAGGTAGCGCTGTTGTTTTTTTCTGCAAAATAATAGAAAATATGGAAAGAATTTTAATAAAAGTTACGGAAATAAAAATCAAATGTTAAAGTATTCAGATGTGTACAGGCGCTACCTAGGGGTTTTGTCGGCCTGCTTAATTTACACCACACGTCATCCACACCCGAGCTGAAGGCCTCGCTGGTTGGCGATACAACATGTGTGACAACATACAAGTGTATTGTTGTCTCACACACACTAGGACAACACTACAGTGTCACTGTGGGGGTAGTGTTGGGTCTATAGTCTTGTACTCTACACAACCGGAGCCATGTTTCTCGACATAATACTACGTTGTCAGACTACAAAGTTCCCGCTGTTTCTCATATGTTTGAGGGTATCAAGAACTTGGTCGTGAGACATGTATTAGTCTGCTTGCAGACGTCTGACCTTGAGGACTCTTTAGTAAGAGGGAGGGGCAGTTCCTCAGTTAGGCTGTATTATAGTCTATGGTACTAACTTTGTATTCTTACGACCTCCTGAAGATATGCAGCAAACAATTGCTGTACTTCACAGTTCGCGTTATGCTTGGTTTTTAAGTTTTGCAATGGTATGTGTTGCATATACGTTAGTGTTGTGTGTGTAGTAGATGTATTAATAATGTTATATTATGTTTATCTTGTTGCTGACACAGCGGGAACTAACGTTATAATTTTCTGATTATGTTCGCAGTTCAAGTTAAGTTATTAGAATTTTTTGAAACTAATTAAAAACATTCTAACAGTCAGTACAGCAGAATTCTTGCAATATATAGTAAGAGGTCAGCTGACAGAGGCGTGCGAAGCTTATTCGGTAACATTGTACTTGAGAAAACAAGCTCATCGCTTAGTTCACAGTGCGGCCAACACAAGGCGATGTACTTACACCAGTACACACATATAGTGAGTATAACCAACTGTACAATGACGAACAACGTAATGCTAACTCTCCAGTACAAATAACCTACTGAACTGTAATACACTTTGTCGTTTTGCCTGTATATGAGGAACGAATTTTATTGTAAAACTAGCTGACCCGACAGACGTTGTCCTGTCGTAACGATAACTATTGAAATCGAATTGTTATAATTAATGTCGATAAATAAATCTAAAGGACAGTCGCTAAGTGTTTGTTTTCTTGAAAATCCATGTTTTTCACATAGCCAGTTATATGTCGCCTGTTCCCGTGTCGGAATACCAATAAAACTGTTGATATAACTTACTAAGAATATTGTATATCAAAAAGTATTACAATAATAAACACACTTTTTTTATTAATTATAACAATTCGATTTCAAGAGTCATCGCTAAGACAGGAAGCATGTAGACAAAATTATGGAAAACAATGTTCGTATTTGTTAAGCATTTGACGAAATTATAGCATCCTCAAGGCGTAATGGCTCTGAACTAACCGTGATGTACACTAAGAAATTCAGTTTTATTTATTTATTTTTATCAATAAAATAACTCCGATCAAAGCATTTGTTTTAAACCATATTCATATTTTTTTTACATCCTCTTTGTCAAATGTCTATAATGTCTCAAGGGCAGTCGCTAAATGTTTGTTTTCTTTTTTGTTTATTTTCTTGAAATTCCACGTTTTTCACATGGCGAGTTATATGTCGCCTGTTCCCGTGTCGGAATACCAACAAAACTATTTATATACTAAGAATATTGCATATCATAAAGCATTATTATTAATTATAACAATTCGATTTCAATAGTCATCGTTAAGACAGGAAGCATGTAGACAAAATTATGGAAAACAATGTTCGTATTTATTTAGCATCCTCAAGGCGTAATGACTCTGAACTAACCGTGATGTATGTTTTCTTTATTTATTTTTACCAATAAAATAACTCCGATCAAAGCATTTGTTTTAATGATATTCAGATTTTTTACATCCTCTTTGTCAAATGTTTATATTGTCCAAAGCGCTAAGGTTAAATTAGAAATAATATTATATGGTTTCTTAAATTTTCTAATTTTCCGCGCAATTTTAATTTTTTTAAAAATAAGAACCTTTTCCTGACAGTAACAAACACAACAACAACAACAACAAAAAATAATGAAATCGGTCCAGCCGTTCACGCGTGATGGTGTGACCAAGCGAAATAGGGATTCATTTTTATATTATTGTAAAATAATATCACTTAATATTTAATGAGTACAGAAATTACATTTTTAGTATTATTCGTGTTTATCAATTTTCCATGTATTTTACGCACAGTCACAAATTTTATATTGCGCGAATATGGATTACAATTGTATAGAAATTTAAAGAATCATCCAATGGTACTAAATTATATTATGTAGTTTATTAACTAACTTTCTAAAATTATCTAGAATAACTTAAAGCTAATTTTTCTTATTAGCTGACCTCTGCGTGCATGCTTAATAATAAGGTTGATGATATATGAACTACAATAGTAAGGTTGATGATACATGAACTACAAAGTGCATGTTCAATAGTAAGGTTGATGATAGATGAACTACAAAGTGCATGCTCAATAGTAAGGTTGATGATACATTAACTACAAAGTGCATGCTCAATAGTAAGGTTGATGATACATGAACTATAAAGTGCATGCTCAATAGTAAGGTTGATGATACATGAACTACAAAGTGCACGCTCAGTAGTACGGTTGATGATAGATGAACTACAAAGTGCATGCTCAATAGTAAGGTTGATGATACATGAACTACAAAGTGCATGCTCAATAGTAAGGTTGATGATATATGAACTACAAAGTGCATGCTCAATAGTAAGGTTGATCATACATGAACTACAAAGTGCATGCTCAATAGTAAGGTTGATGATACATGAACTACAAAGTGCATGCTCAATAGTAAGGTTGATCATACATGAACTACAAAGTGCATGCTCAATAGTAAGGTTGATGATATATGAACTACAAACACACTGTCCTAACATACTTGTGGCATGACTCCGAGCACACGGTTGATTATACTAGTACTGTAACAACAATGCTATGTGGGCTAATGTAACAACAGAACTGGAGCAGACATTAAGAGAATTTTTATCTAGGTAACAGGAAAGCTTGTCTAGCAAGAACACGCACTGATGTCTTGCAGTCTTCGTCCTTACTTCTTAGCACTTCAGTGGCACAGTGGCTAGTGTGCTTACCTCGCAACTAGATGATCCTTGTTAGACTCACTACGTAGTTTACCCGGAATTTCGTTTGTGGGAATAGATCGTACGATGCCGTTAGTCGGCGGATTTTCTCGGGTATCTGCCATTTACTGCGCCCCTACATTCCGTCTCCGCGCCACACTCACCTCTCACTAGTGCTGTAAACCTAGTTGTTAAATAAACTCTCTTCACTTCAATATTAGTGTTTAAATTATGTAAGTAGCTATTTATACAGCATATTATTTAGTTAAACTGTGGCTGTAAGTGCTGGCATAACCATATGATATAAAGGGAATTTCGAGTCCTATGTCTGCTAATATTGCCCAATTTTGTAGAACACCTATATTGACTTCATGAAGGAATACATTGCCAAGTTTCCACAAGCGCAGTCAATGCAGGAGCAGAACAATAGCTAATGTTAGGTCGCGTGGCAGCGAGGCAAGTAACTTGTGGTGTTTGCATCAACACACATATATTATATACATCATATATAGTAATATACATGGCTAGCTGCCTGTTTCTTGTCCTCATACCTATGACAGCAGTTCTGGTATAGTTGCACGTTATATAATCACACACATGCACATTACAGTTACTTGCAGAAAGACCGTGTTCCGTCGACTACACTGACACGGCTACATACAAACATGTCCGACGTTGTCAATCTATCTCAAGTGTTTGTACTTACTACGGTTAACGGAACATCTCTTGTTGGGAATACAAACAGCCTGACCCTCGCCTTGTTTAGTAACTCGTAGCTTGCCCTCACGGAAAGTTAACATTCAACGTTCAAATATGGAATCATCGTATATTATTTTATCCGTCACTGTGTAAACTACTTGCAAATTAAAAAAAAAAAACCTGAACTTACGTAGAAATAATCTTCCTTATATATCATAATTTTGTGAGATGTATTTGCTTGTCGCTATACTGCCACGTTCATTGTTTTAGCATTGCATTGTCCACAGACAGTTAAATGATATCACATAATTATTATAGCTTATTATTTTTCCCCAGTAAGAATATAGGTAGAAAACTACGAGAGTCGATAAAGACCATGGTCTTGTAAGACCATGGCAGAGAATATCTGATGATGTTACTCAAGGCAAACCTCTGCTCCAACTGCACAAATATTAAATCAGTTAGAGGTAAGCAGGTCTCACCTGGATCATTACTCACTCGCGTGGCTCTCATATACGAGACAGGAGAAGTGAATTATTGTGTTACCTAAGTCTACGGACCAATTATCAGTAACAAGTATGTTTACTATATAAGTGATATTTTATAAACAACTTTGGTGAACTAAAGCAAGTATCGTATAGGACAATATAGGAAACGGCTGCTTAAGCACCAGGCTTGTTTCTAGCGACGTGAGCACGAAACAATAGCAAAACTAAAAATAGCGTAGTGCTTGTAGAAGTGAATAATTCATAAATTTAGAATCTGACCTTCCCTCAGTGTAATATGAAGTATGAATGTTGCAGCAGAAGTTCAAAACATGACCAATGTGTTTATTTATAATACTATGCCTCGTTTAATAAATGCGACAGCTTGGAAATAAAGATAATTGTACAACCAAAATTTTGTACTTGGAAGGTCTACTCGACTAACTCATTTGTATATGCTAGAAACAAAAATACGGATCCTATTAATATTTTAAAGCTTAACGTATAAAGCCGAACCCTAAAATAGCTGTGTATTCTTAAATTATAACTACGTCTCAATTTATTTTATAACTTACCTGCACGTGAAACTAAAACTGGTCAAAGATCAATGTGTAACTACAGAAGAACAACGCTCACGTCGGCGGGAACTGATGTCATAATATGACTCGCGCTTTTCTTGAAACTTTCCTACATTGTCGTTTACGATATTCGACGTAAGTGACCTTGTGAAAGAGTTGTAATATTTGCATATGTAGTGTTATTTTCCGTTCCTCAAAGACACGTACATAACGTATATCTCTGATCGCTGGCAGAACAAGTTCTTGTTCTCTGTATGAAGCTCGGCCTCAGGCAGTTCATGGAGATTAATTTGGAAATGGCCCCGGAGGGTTTAAGAGTTGGCGGAGTTAGGAGGGGGGGGGTAAGAATAATTTACAGAGCTGTCTGGGTGCGATATTATCGCTGCTCTCAATCTCCTGAGTGAACACGTGTCTTTTCAAGAAGCAGATTGATTACACACATGAGTTATCGAGACGTACTAGTACAGGATGTATGGACTAAGTATCGTCGAATAATTACGTAACACTAATATATAAAACAACAACGTTTCCGGATGTCAAGATGCGCTGAGGTTTGTCAGTTGTCGTGTTTTCAGTTTAGGTATTTCTTTCAATCGTAGCAAACCTAACTCGCTATAAGCGATATGCTCTTTAACCTCAACTATCTGTCTGGCGTCGTGCAATGGAAAGACAATAGCAATATTTTCCTTAACGTCCCAGTAATAATTGCGAATGCCACCGCCACGAGGCAGCATCAAAATAAGTTGATATTGTTTCTTGATTTTCCCTAGTACGAGTGAACCGATCTGCAGTCTGAAAGTTGTG
Source organism: Medauroidea extradentata (assembly GCA_003012365.1). Lineage (NCBI taxonomy): Eukaryota > Metazoa > Arthropoda > Insecta > Phasmatodea > Phasmatidae > Medauroidea > Medauroidea extradentata. Next base: position 20,226 of record PNEQ01041492.1, read on the forward strand.
TTGTTTTAACAAACAAATTTATGATAATTGTGTTTCAACCACGTGGATTAGTCGACAATTTGAGTTCGATTACCTAACTCCTAAAGTAAAGATATTTTAAAAATGTCAGTTTATAGAACAATAGCCCAGTGCCAGCAGAGTGCAATATGACGCACAAAGTACAAATAAATGCCTATTATAAAACGAGCCGAGAGAGGAATATAAAATAAATGTAATAAATCAAGTATATTGATAGCGAGTGAAGGAATAGGAAGAGAGAGAGAGAGAGAGAGAGTCGTAAGCTAAGGGCGTTTAAGCGAGGAAATATCATCATTTTATATTTGTATGAAATAGTTCTAGTTTTGTGGACGTTGCTTGGAAGTACAGTTACCGCTTACAAAAAAAAAATAAGCTCAACCAGTTTTCCCATAATGGCACATCAAAGCCAAAATTTGCACGTTTGAAGTTCTTATGAGCAAAAAAAATAATAATACAAAATTGAAAAATTTACACTGTAACTACATGTCACGGACCACTGCTTAACATGTTTAAAATCCATTACAAAAAAAAATGGTTGTTTAAAAAAATTGATAAAAGACGCAAAAAAAATGTAAACTTCATACGAATGAGGTATTGTTGTGCATGTTACTGGGCCATTAAGACATACTTATCAAGACTCGTGGTTGCTTAACATAACTACAGCTTCCACAATAAGACATGTAACAACAACATGTTTAACTACAATTGTGAATTATCCACGATGTTCAATTATCCGTGGCGTCTGTTCTCGGGATTATCTCAGAAAATAAGAAATTTCCTGTAGTATCTTTTGATCAATTCTGTAGCATAATGAAGATACATCTTCAAGCGTCTAAGTTTAATGTCACATTGCTTTTGCTCATGCTATGATTTTATTTAACATTGAAGAACAATAAACAACAATCTTACTATATATTTTGTTTTTATAACAGTGGTTATAAAAATCACCGTAATATATATTTTTTATTGTAACATATTTCCTTCAGTCATCTACGCCCAGAATCTTACAATTACTTTAAAAAATAATAGTAAACGTGTTATTCAATACTTTATAGTCTTATGTTACTCTATAAGTTGTAAAATATTTTTTTCAAGAATGTTTGAGTAAATGTATTACTACATGCTCCATAATAATAATAATACAGGTAGCAGACTGTGACTAGTAAAATAACGTATACTTAGTACGAAATTTCACAGATGTTCAGATATTTGTATGTTAATTGAGTTTCGTTGTTTGTATAAAGTTAACTGTTTAGATTTCCAAGTGATGATTGTGAGCCGTGTCCACATACTGTATGTTCACGTAGTGTGAGAAGTTCTGAGAGTTATACTGGAGTGGTGAGACTATGTTTTGTTACAGCGGTCGTTGATGTACAGACTGTAGTTTGTATTTATTGGGAGTACTATCAACATTTTTTAAAAACTGCGAGACGCTGATAAGGACAGAGTTTCTGTTTTGCAAAAAAATTGCATACTCTCAGAATGGAATTTTGTATGTCATATACTAAACACGCATTAATTCCTGTAATAATACGAGGACAAGAATGACAATAGTATAGAAATAAATACATACAAACGGCATGCGTAGTTATTGAAACAGGAAGGAAGTAGTTTTGTTGGGTATCATTTATGTTATTTGTCTCTCTTTCCTATTCCTCACGAATGTCTATCTTTCGAAACTATTCACGTGCTACGGTGTTTGTTTATATTTATTTCAGCTTGTAATAGTCTTCATTTACTTACTTAAATGTTGCCAACTTTAACTGTGAAACAGGAATTATTACAACTAGTAATTAGTAACTTGTAACTCAAAATTGGTAGCTTGTAATATGCAAACGTATTGTGTCATAGGGTCCAGGTGTATATTACAACTTGTAAAGTCTTCCAAACTTTGATGCACTGCACAAGGAACCTCCAACTGTAGACTTGCCAACAATGTCAACCCTGTGCAGTCAACCTTTGATAAAACAAAAGAATAATTTTGAAAAGTGCTATGCAAAGAGATTTTTTCTAATGGTCCTATGGCATATGGAACTAACGAAAGGTATCTCTGGGTATTCGAGGTGAAGCTTTAAATTCATTTAAATGATTTATAATTGATGGAGGACAAAATTCGAAATTCTGATAGGTACTGCTAATCACAACAATGTGGAATATTATTTCTGGCGTAAATGTGCGTTTGGGTTGTATTTGTTTTCAAGAAATTAACGTTACGAAAATAAATAAAACTCGAAACTCACTTGTATAGGCAATGGAAACGTTCTTAAATCATTACTTAATCAGGTTAAATAAACAATCGACGCCGGCTAAGTGACAACCATAGGCCTGGAAAATACTGGAATACAGGAAGCACATACATTCACAAATATAAAATAAGCTAGTGTTGGTACAATGCAGTTACATGTTCAGGTTACTTTAACAATGTCACCTCGCCACGCATCTGCTGGTGACTGTACTTGTATTGTACAGTAACATACAGGCTACACTACACAGTCATACATTAACGTGTGGATCCACTATCTACTTAAGGTGACAGCCCAGAAAGGTGAAAACAATGGTATGCTAGGTGGCGGTAGTAATCAGCAATTACTTTCAGATTATCTCTCAAGCGAGGACATTAAATACACTATAACTACGTCCCGGGCAGTTAAACTAATACTTGTGGGCTTGTATCACAGATTGTATGTCAGCAAAATTAAAATAATAAACGAAAACAGTTAAAATATAAAGTAGGAGACCAGCGCCTATGCTCCATGCCCCTTTTTAAATCCACTCTTCTTGTGTACATTAATAGTTCCAGCTGTATGGCGACCACCTGTTGTCCAAGTAAACTTATCTCATACCATACAGCAGTAGTGTTCGTGACAGAGTGTGCTCTAAGTACATGCTAGAACTAAATGCACAAGTGCACTGTGAAATTGTTCGGTACATACGTGTGAGCAGGACCATATTTTAATACGTGTGTGCAGAGCCAACAGACGAGTTTAGTTAACCAAATAGCTTGTTTCCAAGAAGAGTTTGTGAGCTAACAATACGGTTGAGTTACTTTGTACCTTGTTACATCACTACTAGTTGGCTTAGCATCTTTGTTAACTGACGGTTGCCTGAGGAACACTCGTTTTATCTTATCCAAACGTATGACTACAGCGACTAAATGTTATTCTCTGTTCACGTTTGTTCACGTATAGCTCGTGTTGAATCTCGCGCTAAATGCTCCTAGACTAGAGCTCTTTACTAAGTGCTCTACCGCCCTATCATGTAACTCCTCATCTCACTAAGTGCTCCTCTATTATAACTTATCAGTAACGGCTCCTCACTATCTGCGCATAAAATGCGTTGAAACTACTTGCGACAGGTCTTTACTTAACTGAACTATTTAACGTGATTATATTTGCACATTTACAAAAGGAACACGCACTTGAAAGTGTGTCGCTATATGTTTAAAAATTCGGCACGTTTGTTGCAGACATAATTGTCGAGCCCCTCACAATGGCCGAACATGAATTTACGCAGACTGCCGTATCTGGAGAATAGTAACCGGACTAGGAAACACAACAATATAAACTAGCGTCAGACTTTGAAATATTCTGTCAAGAAATTAAAATTAATGTGGTCGGCTCTTGAAGTCTCATAGGAAATATAATAATAATAGCCTAGTTAAGCACTGCACACTGGCTGAGTAGCTTGCATACGTCGGCCAACAACACTCTTACCACCCTGCCTCACATACTCACAGCTCATCTAAGTATGCCCCTTAAGGGGGCCGCACACCAGCACATGAGAGGCTCAAAAGCGACGGAGCTGTAAGGTCGACCTTGAAGCGCGCATCAAATGCCGCATAGCCTCAACAAGCCAAGCGCGGAACTAGCGTGCAAGCTTCCCACCGAACTACTCTTATTATGGAACACTAAGCGGTGACCATATAATTTTGTGGAGGAAAGTCTGCAACTAAGTTCAGTGTACGTCGCAACCTGAGTTTCACATTCATCCAGTTAGTACTTTTTGAAATACGGAAGTCTGAAAAGGCCGTTTTTAGCCATGTTGGAGGGCTTGGAAACAGTGGTTTTAATGAGCGTGGCGTCTTAACAATGAGGTTCAAACCTTGTCTGAAGTTTGTTTTCTTTTCCTACGTTGGCATTACGGGCACACATGGAATATTGACGTAGAAAAAAACCTGTTTACGAACAAGCGTAGGGTAGGCGGCTGCCTTGATGTATATTGGGTTTCATTCCTGTAATGTGAGAGACTACCTAGTGCCAACAAGGTGCTACAAGTGCCAAAGATATGGTCACCTTGCTGCGAAGTGTAGTTCAGAGCAGTGTTGCTCACAATGTGGTAAAGAAGGGCACAAATTTGCAGATTGCCCAAATAAAAATAAAGGTGATAAATGTGCCAACTGTATAAGGGACAAAAAGGCATTTGAGCACCGAGTTGACTCCAGGGAATGCCCGGCCTATGAGCGAGCCATCAATGTGGAAGCATCAGGAATTGATTATGGCTTTTAGGATGATGAACCATCAATTGAGGTGTGGTCAGATCAATTTACAACGATCTGCAGTGGCGACCTCTGAGCTTAACAGAGTGGTGTTTGTGCAAAATCTGGATTTGGTACTGTTTCAAGAGCCATATGCTCCCTTTGGTAAAGCGGTAGGGCTAATGGGCAATGTGTTTACAATCGGTGAGAATGTCCAAGCTGGAGTATTGAGGACAAACAATATGATAGATGTGACTATGATCAGCAGTTATCTAATACACACCATGTGTGTGTGCAGATTACAACTCCATCCCTCCAGCTGTGGATGGTGTCCTCATACTTCCAGTACATGGATAATACCAGGGACCATCTAGACAGATGGGATGTTATTATTGATCTTCTACATGGAAAATCACTGGTCATCTATGGTGATGTTAATGCTAAGTCAGAACTATGGCACTCCCTTACAACAGACAATGCAGGGGAAGAACTAAATGAGTACATTTTAGCTCAGGAACTTCATGTACAGAACCTGGAAGGACATCTACCAACATATGTGTCTCCAGCTCATGGAACAGAGTCAAATATTGATGTAACTATTACAAAAAATAAAGCACATGGAATGGTACATGAATGGAGAGTCACTGAGGACTCATCGAGTGACCACAGGCTCATAATACTTGAGGTAACGGGTGAGAGACGACAGCAAATTGCCAATGTAGCTGACTAGCAGGATGAAATCAGGTATGTACACAAAAATGAAAATTGGAGGCAGTTTGACCTTGCCCTGTTGAATAAGCTAGAAATGGAAGAAGCCAACCTCAAAGCAGTAGACCTTGAAACTAGAGCAGAAACCATCACAAGAGTCATCAAAAGTACGTGTGACCAAGTGCTGAAAAAGACTCAATGTGGACTTCCATATATGTCTTGGTGGGACAAGAACTTGAAGAGGAAAGAGGCAGAGTTCGGAGGGCAAGGAAACGACTCTATAGACTCCGTGGAGAAGAAAGAGAGAGTATGGCAGCTGAATATAAGGTTCTCAAGCAGGCTTACTTCAACAGGGTAAGACACAAGAAAAGGGAGTCCTGGACAAAATTTGTGTCTGAGAAAGGCAATGAAGATCCCTTTGGTGTAGTATACAAGGTCTCTTCTGGTAAATTAAAAAGGACAATGCCTCCACCCTGCCTTAAAGAAAATGGAGTACCACTAAATGACATGAGCCTAAGCATGAGACTGCTAATTAACACTCTGTTACCGGATGACTCCCGAACCGATGATACTGGTGAGCATGCCAGTAAAAGGTGGGAAATGTTAGAGCTACCAGATACAGAAGATTCACCAGAATTCACTCCAGAAGAATTGAAGGTTACCATTCATGGGTTAAAGAATGGCAAGGCTCCTGGACATGATGGTCTTGGTGCAGAAATCATTAAGAGATGCTACTCACGAATTAAGACTCATCTACTGAACCTGTACAACGACTTACTCCAGGCTGGCATGTTCCCAAGGATATGGAAAAAGGGCATTGTGAGGATCCTGCGTAAGGATGAGGGTAAAGACCCGACACAAGCAAAATCTTACCGGCCACTAACACTGTTACCAGTCCTTGGCAAAGCATTTGAAAAACTTTTGAACAGGAGGCTAATTACAGATTTAGAAGTAAATAGTGCCGTAAATGAAAGGCAGTATGGATTTCGTAAAGGCCTTGGTACGGAATCAGCACTTCACGATGTAAAGGAATATGTTAACACCTACAATGCCAAATATATTATGGCTGTATTCCTCGACATTGCAGGATCATTTGACAATGCTTGGTGGCCGGAAGTTATGTATCAACTTAAAACCAAAGGTTGCCCTAAGAACTTATATGCAGTGATTCTCGATTTCTTCAAAGAAAGAAGAAACAGGTACAGCTTAAGAAACAATGTCGTGGAAAAACTTCTTAAAAAGGGATGCCCTCAAAGGTAAGTACTTGGACCAATACTTTGGAATATTTTATTTGATGGCTTACTAGATCTTGAAATGCCAGATGGTTGCACTGTGCTGGGATACGCAGACGATGGGCTCATACTCATCTCAGGTGGGTCCAGAGCAACATTAGAGAGAAAAACGGCAGAGATTCTACCCCGTGTTGAAGACTGGGCAAGCAGAGTGAAATTAACCTTTTCTACACAGAAGACCAAGTGTATGCTACTAAAGGGCAAACTTAAAAGGTCTCCAGTGGTGCGATTTGCAGGAGGGCCTGTCCAATGTGTATCCCAGCACAAGTACTTGGGAGTCATCCTGGATGATAAGATGAGCTTCCTGCCGCATATTGATTATGTCAGTAAGAAAGCTGTTGTGACTTTGAGTCGTCTAAGATCCATTGGAACTACAGACTGGGGCTTAAACTTCAGCACATTAAAGAAAATCTATCATAGTGTCTTTGAGGGCATTATCGCCTATGGCTCAGTCATATGGTATCACAGAACAGAGTTGGTGGCAGCAAGAAGAAAGCTCATCAGTGCTCAGAGGTCGGCACTGTTAAGTATTACAAAGGCATATGCCTCAACATCGAATGATGCGTTACCTGTCCTGGCTGGAGTGTTGCCTGTGGATCTGCTAGCCAGAGAAAGAGGATTATTGGCCAAACAACGCCGACGGCAAATAAGGACGACATTATCATTAGATAAGAAAATGGCTAGAGAACAAACCTTGCTAAGGTGGCAGTCAACTTGGGAAACTTCAGAAAAGGGGAGAATTACATTCGAGCTTTTTCCTGAAGTGGAAGACAGGATGAAGCGAAACTGGATAACAGTAAACCACTACAGTTCACAACTCATGACAGGACATGGAAACTTCAAGGCTAAGTTGTACAACATGAAATTGGTGGATTCACCTTTGTGTGATGTTTGTGGGACAAACGACACGATGGAACATGTAGTATTGGAATGTCCCAAGACCGAAGACATCAGAGAGGAATTCAAGGCACAACTACAAGACTACGGGATAGTTAATGTAGACCTGAAAGCTATACTGGCAAACAAAGAAATTTTTGAGAAGTGGAACAGCTTTGCTACAAAGATTGGGAAATGACTCGAAGATTTCGACCAATGGCTCT
>PNEQ01041492.1:27917-47451 GCA_003012365.1 Medauroidea extradentata
GCCTAATTAAAACTGGGTCTGGGCGAACACTGATTGGCGAGGAGGGCAAGTTTTAAATGGATTACCGGCAGAAAGCCGTGTTTAGTAATTATGCTAGCACAGGCACAAAATCATCAAGAGGAGTCGCAAGAAAAGAAGAGGATATGTGCCGTGCATTGATTCACTCGTCCGAGTACAGTTTCAATGCGGGTGGAAGGAGAGTGTGCTGGCCTTCGGGCCTAAAACTTGCCTTAAGCCCATCACTCTTTGCTTCTCACTTAGACCTCCGTACTAATTGTTCCTCACCTATAGTTCATAACACATTGCCCCTCACTTATAACTCATAACTATGTACTCTTCACTTAGAGCTCATCAGCAAGTGCTCCTCACATAGAGATCAACCAAGACAAGAACATTAAGCTTTACCAGGCACAAGTGGCGTGCAGTATTCTCCTTGATAGCTCGCCTGTCAGACATTCAGAGGAGACCTTATTATGCGTTGTTTAAAATGTGTTTTATTGCGATTGTTAAAATATTTTCACTAAGATTTAAATATGGAGGGTCTGACGCCACACTGAACCAAGTACGATTTTGTAAATGCTAGGAAAATGAGTTTTTAGTTAGGACATAAACTCTGGACTTCAGTGTTGGTATAAATAACACAGGTTTTGTTTCAGATATCGTTCATGCTTTCTAGTCACGAATGCACATTATTTCGGGTATGGTTTTTCAATTTTCTCTTTTTCATTAATAAAAAATAACCTAATTATATGACATAGTTAAAAAAGGCATAAGAGATAGTATGTACAATTTAATCACGCCACAATGAACCAAGGATAATTTGCTTTAATACCAAACAAGTTTGGCCGAATATGTTTTTTTGGTAATAAATACGTTTGCGTTACATGTTTGCACACAATTCTAGACCATGACAACAACCAAATAAAAAAAATTATAACTTAGTTCACTATGGCATATTAAGCCATTATAATTCAAACGAAACTGAGCTGAAATTGGTTCAAATACTTGGTTCAGTTGTCTAGTTTGACTTATCATATTTGTTTGTTCAAAAATATTATACTGAAATTTGCTTACAAATAAAGACAAAAAATAAGACACAGTTTAAAAATGTGGCATTACGTAAAATACCACAATGTAGGTTGATTGCCTTTTTTTTCTTAGTCCAAACTCTTCTATTACTGCTCAATGTCTTATGTAGGAATGTTGTATTTGTATGAGTCTAGATGAAAATACAGCCATCCACTGAACGAATCTAAAGAATTACAAAATAACTAAACATTAAAAATCAGCATGAAATTAAGGACAACTAGTTTTCTTGTAATATAGAATCATTGTCTGTGCTTTCTTCTTCACATTCCTGAGTGTCCCAGCACTTCTCACTATCTTGTGGAATAATGAATTCAAATGAGTTTTCAATAAAACATAAAAATAAGCTGTGAAAGAAGATCAGTAAAAAACTTCTATTTAAGACATAAAAAAATATACCACAAATCATCAATAAATATTAAGCATATGTTTAAAGAAAACTAGTTTTCCTCCAATGTAGAACTATCGTTTTCATCACATTCCTCACTGTCCCAGTATTCTTCACTGTCTTCTCTCGCTATGGGATTGATGTATTCAGGGAGGTCTGCACTACAGCTTTGCAACGTGTTTATCCTATCTGGCATACTTCGACCTGTTGAGCCAGCATTTCACTAGAGGTACACTGTGTGGAAGCAATCCCTGTTGACATCTGTGGAAGTGCCGCCTGTAAGATTCTATGATAAAATGTGTGGTAGACTGGCGGTACCAAAGGCAGCATGGACTCTATGTCTTTCTTTTTCGCAGCTTTCATGGGCTTAGGATGTGCCTGTGTGAGTGTCAATTTGTGCAGTGGTGTTTGAACTCCTTCCAAACGCTTAGCAAAACTTACTTCCTCAAACAGGATATCTTCATTGTGGCTGTATTTATACTCCATGACAAAAGGCTTCGCTTTTGAAACCCGCAAAACCCTTATGTTCAACCATGCGACTTTGTGACCATTATGTTGTTTACGATTCGTGATAGCCTGTGTTATACTATCGGAACTGAAAAAATCCGAACTTCTCATCGGCACCACCTGAAACGCTTCTTTCTTGACCCTGCATGTTTCAATCTCTTTCTTTATTTCATCCACAGTGAAGATATATTATTGCTTCCTGATTTTGTTCTCTATGTGAGCAAAATCGCTATCATTGGGTAGATAGCTGTGTCCTGGAATGGCAAACTTCTGAATTATTTCCTTAATAGGACACATTGGATCGGACACTAAGTGCATAAACAAGGCCACTAATTTAAAGTTTCTGTTCTGTCCCCCACACGAGTCTGACCAAAGTATGAGCTTTTCCATCGCAGGAAAAGAACTCAAATATTTGAGCAAACAAGATCCAATTTCATCTGGACCTCGACCAGCAATTCCCTCATGCCAAAGATGCATTGTCCCTTTTGATGTCCCACAGTTATGTATTCCTGAATTATAACAGGCTAATTGACGTTTGTAATAAACTACCCCCGTTGGAACCTTTGGTAATGTGAATGTCTTCTGCAAATCAAATGTTAGCACTGAACATTTACCCTCTTTTGGATCCTTCTTGTCACTTGACATAGTCGTACGTGCTAGCTCTACCTTTCGGTGATGAAGTTCAGTTTCGGTTTTCAGGGCAGACAGACAAGCAGTTTTCTCTTCGCTATCTGGTTCCGCTTCTGTTGCTCTCATTTTTACCGCAAAAATATCACATTTCTTACAAGTATCCTTATGAGGTTGCTTTAATCCTAAATTAAACTTTGAGTAAAATATCTTCTCATACATTGATTGACTTACGATTTTCTCAGTCAGGTTTTGATTGCTGTCATCAGTGTGTTGCATTTTTTCTTTGTAGAGTCGATACATGACGCTCAAATTCAAGTTGTGATTCAAGAATTTCTTATTTGGATTATCTCGACGACAATAGTGTTTAGAATATGCCGGAAAAGATGAGATGTGATCTTCAACATGCTTGATGCGATCTGCAGACAGTTTGTTGGAAGGAGTGTGACGTCCTCTTCTGTCAAGGATATCACCACTTGCCATTTTCTGTAATGTCCGATGAACACGAGCGCTGTCTATGTTGAGGGTTTGGAGGAACATTTCCTTGCAAACTACTATGTCCCCATTTTTAGAAGGAATTATGTACTCACGAGAAAATTTTCTCATCTTGGTTTTATTGCCTCCTCCTTTATTACTAGCCTTTGGACGAGACTTGACTGAACGAGAAATGACTGCTGTTTGAGACTCATAAGTTCCATTTGTACAATATGAAAGGTAGAATTATTCTTGTATTCTACGTCAAGTTTTGAGTGACACTCATTCCGACACTTGCAGATGTAATTTATGAAACACTTTGCTTGTACTTGCTTACCTTTGACAGAAGTGTATGACTTACCACTATTGCGACGTTGTTTGCGAACATTTTTCTTCCATTTCTTTGGGTTACCCGCATGCCTTTTACGTCTTTTTAATTTTGGTTCACCATCGTCATCTGCAACAAGAAATGGAAATTAGCATAAAACCTTTTAATGCTATTTTATCAGTCACTAAAATAAAATTATGTAGCCCATTCAGAAAGCAAAAAAAAAAAAAGTCATACTACAAATCTTTTCCTAAGTTATAAGCCAAAGCTTCTGTATTAATAAACTAAGTCTGCATTATTTGTATGATGCTGACTGGCCTAGGTTGTCTATCCTACACCACAAACAACACCTTCATGCAAACATATCCATTTTATGATAGTTAACGGTTCCCCTATATGTTTTAAAAAATAATAATAGTCAGAAATATAGAACCTCGAACTAAGGCTACCAAGTGAGAGCCTGGCTGGCGTGTCATTGGAAGCGCGGAAGTTATAAGGGTGGCACCAGGTACACATGTTTCATTGGCCCTGCGTACTGAATTCTGTGTGTGCTGTGTTTCCTCAGTTGGTTGAATAAAATAATAAGAGAAGTGTGATGTGCATATTATAACTTACACATGTTTACACAAGCGTTTTAGTAACTAAATGTGTCCACGAAAACAACCCTTTTACCTGCGTATGACATTTCTACATACATTCTAATGTTGCTAAAATTATATTCGTTATAGTTTTGTAGTCGACTCCGCACTTATCTGTATATTATAGCATATAGTACCTTCTGATTGGCTCTTTGCAGTCATCGTGATCATCTCTGTATGTTGCACTTCTTTACTATTAGCTCAAAACAATATAGTTTCAGACAAACGGCGACTCAATTGTGGAAATAAAATAAATCCGTAGTAATTTGAAATTTTGCTAGTTCCCAAAATAATTCAGTCCACATACGTTAATTGTCTCTTAATAGTAATTAGTAAGTAATCGTCGCTTTCAGTACTTGCTACTGTGTCTGCGTTGTCTAAACAGACGGCAACATTGACACATCACGTGACTGGGCTGCGTCTACAACCAATTTTTATCAATGAGAAGCTGGAGACATTCTTCACACTCTAAATTGTGGCTTGTTTGTGGGAAGGGGATGTCTATGCAGGCCCTTTAAGGGGGGGTGAAGCACCAAATCAGTGCATTTTCACAATTTTCGACATAACGTTTTCCTTCGCTTATTATAGAAAATCAAGACTCGACAATCCGTAGATTACACTTTTGTACAAGTTCTTACTTTATTACATAGTCACAGACTTTCTTATTATTGGAGCACTAATGTCAGATAGGACAAAAAGTTCCTTTTTCCTGTCCGCCATCACTGCTCCAAAAAATTAGACAGTCTGTTACTATGTAGTAAGTAATAAGTTGTACAAAAGTATAATCTCCGGATTGTCGAACCTCGTTTTTCTATAATAAGCGAGGGGAAAAAGTTTTGTTGAAAATTGTGAAAATGCACTGATTTGGTGCTTCACCCCCTTAAGAGCTTTCACTGTGTTGCAGCGTGTGGTAAGTATTACTTTTATTACGAGACTTCTTGACGTGACAGACATGTGCATATCTAAGAAAATAACATTCACTACACACTATGACCCCGTAAGTTTAAAAATTGTATACGTACATTAAAATCACGGTTTTTTACCCGCTCAAAATGCCTAAAAACGCCTTCTTCAGACAGCTGTATACGTGAAATTACGAACCGTGTTCGTATAACACGAAAATAGGAACACGCGCTAAAGTTTGTACAATACTTTCCATAGATAAAGTGATATAGTCACCTCTTAACGTCCCATAGGTACGAGAATACTAGTAAACCACTGCACGCCAGTTGAGAAACTTGCGCATAGAACAGATATTGCATTACATACGCCGGCCAACGGCGCTCTTAGCACTCCTTATATTTTATGTCTCTCTCGTACACACATAATACACACAAACACACACTCTCTATCCTCAACACACAATACAAACAAACGTGAAGTTAAAGTAACGACAATTTAGAGAAAGATTGACAATCTGATTTCTTGAAATGGAAATGTTATGATATAAATCATTATATATATGACATATGAGGATATAACGTAAAAATAAAAAATAAAACCAATTATTAATATATTTTATATTTATTATACTATCTTCTGAAAAATTGCAACGCAAATTAAGTTCATTTACGAATACTTCTCCAAAGCTATTTAACAGGTTTTTCGAGTATGTCTAAGACAAACATGCTGCTTTTTAACGAAATCCCAATACTGGAGAACAAAATGATACTGCGAAATAAACATTTTCTGTTCTAATGTACATAATCAGCAGGTTCTTTGAGAACGGCCATCTTGACTTTGACTTAGGTTTTCAGTTTATCGGAAACGTAAAGTCACGGCTGCTTGACTTTAGCTATGACGACGGCATTTTGTACGACTCCATAAGAAGCCATGAATATAAACTTATTGTAAAGTAAAATGTTAAATGAAATGCTAAAGTTTTCAACTGTGTAACCGCCTTCAAGCACATCCAACCACGCTACATGTTCATTAGCTGTCGACTTGAAGTTCTCGGTACAGCATTTGTGCTCGACTGAGATAAACCGAATATTTCTGTTTATATGATCTTTGTAAGAATTGTACAAATAAAACTACATCCAGTCATTTTTTTGTGTATGTCTTAGGCCTATTGTTTCTAAAAATTGGAGATGTGTTTTTTAATTTTATGTTTTAGTATTTTAACAACAAAATACCAGAAAATATGATACAGCACACTATCACCTAATTTTTACATAACAGGTTATGTAGAGTTAGGAAGGACTGATTTACCATTATTCTCCTCTTTCTTTCCTTCACTGGTATATATCAACTATACAAGTTATTTCTGAACTACCCGAAGGGTGATAAATTCTATATACGTCACATTTAAATTGGTGATTAATGAAGTGATGAGCACTTGAAAATGAAGTTTAAAAACAGTGTTTTGAAATAATAATTAGAAATAGTGAAGTTAAATAATCACTCTGCGAGCAACATTTACAATTATTGTGATAACAACCTGTGAATAAATCACAAATGAAACTCCCCCTTTGGTTAAATAATAAGAGCATGCACCATCTTACTGCTTAGAATTTTCTGATAACAAGTTTTGTGAACATCAAATGTTGTTTTTTTTGGCGCAGACATTAAAAGAAAGAAAAGCGTTCCTCTTGTTGCAAGTGCCTAGAATGCAGAGCTTACGAGAAAAATGCACATGAATGTTTCTGTCACGACAATGCAATATCTGGCATTTAGGCAAAAACTGCGATGTACACCATGAAATTGTCTACAAAACTCTTGCACACGCATTGTGCACTCAGAGAAATACATCCTGCGCTGCAGTTCTTTAAAAACATGCTACATACTCCAGCTAAATAAACCTCATGAAACTTACTTCAATGCAGCTGCACACACATCTATGCCCAACACTCATATTTATTTATGGCGCATTCCAGGTGTGTATTTCGGTAAAAGTGACCAAATTATCATATGCCTGTGATGCTTTAACCTCTTAGTACAAGATGTATTACTTACGTTGTATTTCAGCCACTGATTAACTTGTGTGCATTTTCCTTGTAAGCTATGCATTTTAGGCACTTGCAACAAGAGGTCCTTTTATCTTTCTTTAACTGTCTGCTCCAAAAAAACAACGTTAAACTTTCACAAAACCTGATATCAGAAAATTCTAAGCAGTAAGATGGTGCATGCCCTTATTATTTAGCGAAAGGGGGGAGGGGGTTCAATTGTGATTTCTTCACAGATTGTACATCACAATAATTGTAAACGCTGCTCACAGAATAGTGATTTTACTTCACTCTATTTCCAATTATTATTTCAAAATACAATTTTTAAACATGATTTTCAAGTGTTCTTCACTACATTAATCACCATTACAGATATTACTTAAATGCGAATTCTACTTAATTTCTCATAAGTAATCACCTCCATAAGTATCAACCAACAATTCAGAAACATTCTGTATAGCAGCTGGATGTGATTAGAGCGAGAAGTTGAAAGAGTTCATGAACACAAACCTGCGCTATTAAGAAACACTCGGCCTTTCAAGTGCACTGTTCTATCTGCTGGTGAGTAATCTAGCAAGTACACTCTGAGCTCAGTAATCTAGCAAGTACACTCTGAGCTCAGTAAAGAAACATTATCTGGCGCAGCACAACATAAACCGGTTACAAATTACAAGTCAGCCTAGCTGCACGGAGTTACTTCACTTCTAAACACTGTTTCCAAACAAACCTGCGAGTATTTACTGGACTAAGTGCTGGTACAGTTAGCTGATAGCACGGCACAATTCATTGTTTCATCATCACTTTGCCGTGCTGTACATGCCGGCAGTCCAGTTTCCAGCAGTGACCTTGGACAAGTCACTCAATCAGTCTCCGCGCGGTTCGTAAAAACTGGTTCCGTTATGAAATGTCAGACGCTAAAGGAACGAATTGATAAAAAACACGTGGCTTCGCCCGCCACAAAGAACTTGGCTAGAGTGCTCTCACTGGCAGGTAGTGGATACAGTGTGGGCTAGAGTGCTCTCTCTGGCAGGTAGTGGATACAGTATGATCTCTAGTCCAGTGACTGTAATATTTCTGAGGAATAATCGCAAAAAGTATTACTAATTTCTGATACAAATGCAACATGTAACACCAATTAGTGCTTGCAGCTCTATATGTAAATAATATTAGGAGTTTATAATGCCTAGAAAACAATGTATACAAGTTCTCAAACTTTACATTCAGGTCGTAATAGTGACACTCGATTAAAGTTACTCTAAATAAACGGAAAAATAAATTATTAGACTTCGACTTTGAAGAAGGGGGAGGGGAGTGAGAGAAATTGAGGGGGAAAAGGGGGGGATTGTCCCTGTATTGTAACAAAGAAAGTGAACTTTCGTCACTGTATACAATCATATTTGACAGAATATCTGCAAACTGCACATTGCAAACTGCACATCGCACCACTGTACACGTTTCTGGCTACGACCAGGATTCAAGATACCACCGTAATTTTATTCGATTTTCGAAAATTTCCTTTATATGCCGAAAAAACTTTCCTGGAAAAACAGCAATATTATAGCGAATTCCTGAAAATACTGTAAGGAATTTTTTTGTGAGACTACGTATTGTTATTTACATAGAACAGGAAACTTTATGGTTGTAAGTCAGCACTCACATTGTCCTTGAACACGTGCAGGGTTTACGTCTATGTCGCATTAAAAC
The DNA here is from genome assembly GCA_003012365.1 of Medauroidea extradentata. NCBI lineage: Eukaryota > Metazoa > Arthropoda > Insecta > Phasmatodea > Phasmatidae > Medauroidea > Medauroidea extradentata. The sequence continues at coordinate 36,615 of PNEQ01041492.1, forward strand.
TACACAATTGAGCATAACACAGGTTGTTGTGATCTCGCTTGACATGCCGTTCTTAGTACGTAGTGCATACATCATAGTACTTCGTTGAGATGTTGTGTGAACATCACATGTCTTGAGAAGATTTAAACAACAGGAAACTTCTTTACTTCTTTTCATTGAGTCGATGTTTTGAGAATGAACGTTAAAACTGTGTTAGTCGCAGTTTTCTTGGCCCTGGCGTTTATCTTGTTTCTTGTCCTGCTGTTATGTTTTGAGTCGTAAATATTCGTCCAAATTAAGGCACCACTAGAAAATATTTTCCGTGTAAAATAATATTTTAAATTAAGGAAACTAAATACATTTCCGTATTTAATACAACATCGTTACAAACAGAAATTAAATGTAATATGTTAGTTTTTGAAACGTTTGTCACGCTAGTTACAAAATATACATATATTTGTGGCCTATTTTTGTTAACAAATGTGTTCACAGGGCAGTTTACTGTAGGTTACCGTCTGAGATAGAGGTAGTTTCATGTGGATCAGCATCTTAACTCTGAAGGTCACACACAGTGTTCATTGCCAAGACTTGTTGCTCAGGAAGACGGTTTATGATCGCAACTGTACACAACAAGACACATTAATATCCTCCAGAAGCAGATACGGCTGTATCGATTATGTTACTGACGTGGTAAACTACAACACTTTGATTATATTGCTATACTTATTTGAAAAATGTAAACATTATAAAAATACATTGACTGTATGAAGCAATTCCATACGAGAAATTTTGTTTACTTTATTCCAAATGTAATAATATCGTTTTAAATAAAAATGATTTTTAAGTACTCTTTGAGACAATGTTTTATTTTTTGGAAGGAAATAAATCCAAGCTACTCATTCAAGAATACACCGTTTATCCCGGGTCTGTTCTGCTGCTATGCCGAGTATATTGGTTGTAAACTACTGCTCGTGTAAACTGCACGTTATTTCCTCAAGAACTGGACTTTCTGCCAGTAAGGGAATTCCCAAACTTCCCAGTTTTTCTTCTCATCACAGTCATTCCAGAACCTATCATGTCTTTTACATTCGTTGTCGTTAGCCGTGTTCGTTTTCCTTATGTAATAGCCTTACTGGTTGTGGGTTGTTTACCTTCGTCCTTGAGCCAATGTTCTTTGCTGAAGCCGCCCTCAAGTTAGGCTCGGTAGCTGGAAGTATAGGTGTGGCAGGGCAAGAGGGGCCGCACTTCTTGTCTGCTGGTATTTCCTTCTCGGGTTAAACCCAGGCAGTGTAGACAGTCCACTACTGCTAACTTGTTTTACTGTCTAAGGGCCGGTTTCACCCACCAAGTTTAATATCGATTGTACATGTTTAGGGTTTCACCAAGTAATTAAACTCAATTTTCTCGTATTAAGCTAGATTAAATTTTATCTGCTCAATTTTGGCCGGGTAACTTTACTAATCTCGCTTAAGTTCAAAGTAAAATGGTGCGATCACTGTAAAATTTGGTATTTGAAGACAATACAGACGATGAAGACTTTATTTCTGTGTATCAGCCTCCACGGATTCGAGAAAGAAGTCATTAGTTTTACGGATATGATGATACAGACATCAGAATACACTTCCGCTTGTCAAAACAATCGATCCACTTACTTTTATGCTACATATGAGGTTATGTTTCATGTCTGGTATTTTCATGGTATCATAAATATACAGACGAGAAAATAATTCAACAATATTGAGCAGATAATCATTAACGGGTACACTCTTTACCTTTACAGCGATAAAATATTATAAATTATATTTTCTGGACCATCTTCCTGGTATTTGGTTCTGGCTTTCCTCCAGAGTCACCCAGGGGTACCTAGCCCCTCTAGACACTATGACGCAAACACTCCCCCTCCTCTTCAAGAACGTTGTACCAAAGTTTCCAAATGAAATAATTTCGGCATAGATAATAAACACGCATACGGCAATCTCCGACAAGTGTTCGGGTATTTCCGACACAATTAAGGCAACTCAGCTCACACAACCCATCGTGCAGCCAAGTTTAACTAATTTCTGGTAACTTAAACTCGCTGTGTTGTTGGTGGAACGCACCTATAACTTAAACTCAGGTTGAACTCTTCATTGAGTTTTGTAAATCTTGCTTTGTGGCAAAGTTAACCTTCGTTGGTGAAAACGGCCCTTAGTCAGGAATATTGTCTTATCCAGGTTCTGCGTTATATTCCCGCTCTCGCATGTTGATTTTATGCTCATACATCTACACATATACTCTATATCCTAGTGTCTGACACTAAATAAGACCTTTTGATTGTAAATAAATAAATACCGGTTCTCGAGTTAATTAGCGTCTCGACTTTATTGTCTTAATGATTTCGGTTTGGGTTGATTGTTGTACACACATACATTTTTATAGTTTTCAAATTAATAGCTGCAAAATGTTTCCAAATTACGGAAGTCGTCGACATTGTCCACAAACAAATGTTCCGCAAACATGTGGATATTGCCTTAATTTTATTACAAAGACGACGGTTTTCCTTGAAATTACTGATATAACAATTGAACTGCAGCCTTATGTGTAAGTTAAAAATAACTGAATCTATATATGGCTCTGAATAGTTTCATTTGCTTTATATAAATATTTTTCGCATTTCCCTATCAACTTTTCAGCGCTCATTGTTGTAGGCGGCAAGAAAGTAGACTATAGCTGGTTTGAACATACGCCCGCCGTCTGCATTTAATTCTACTGTTTACATTAGCTCCTACGATTTTCAATTAGTTTGTAACTTGCGATGAAATATTGACACATACACACACACACACATACCAACACACACACAAACACACACATACCATCACACACAAACACACACACACTCTACACTACATATTTCCAGTTCGAAGACGAATTGAATGGTGTTATGCAGAAAGACACCATCCCACATTTAATGAAGAACAACATAAAAAGATTTTACTAAAATAATATCACTGTTTTGTTAATTAATATATTCTCATCTTCAATTATCCTACTTCTTCTTGGCTTTGGTTGCTTAAGTACTGAAGTTTTAATGTATAATAATTCAGGAGCTTGTTATTCGTCAGTTCTTTACGTAAGTGGCTTAGATGCCGTCTGCATAACACCATTCAATTGTACAATGGAACGTATGTCCTACGGTTCCTCACTTTCACCCTTCATGGCCAATATTTTCATGGACAATTTCAAGCAAGAGTCACTGCGCAGGACCGACATTCAACCTGAAGTCTAGCTTCGTTATGTAGACGACAAAATTTGTACCTGTCAACTAGGTCCTGATAAACTAGTCGAATTTTCAAATTTTCTTATTTAATTATGGCTCTTAAAACATTCCAAATACGAGACAGAAACCAACAAGCGTGTTAAGTTCTTTTATATATTACTGTCGAAGAATGCCTACAAAGTTGTAGCTAATGTGCACAAGAAACAGACGAATATCTCCACTGCGTCTATTTACGCGGCAAACACATACAATGCCATAAACTACACGTTAGGTACTCGAGGCAAGAAAATATGTCACGACAAATTATCTGTAGCCATTGAACAACTTCATCTGGAAGAAGAGTTCATCGCGGATGGCAAACTCCACAAAAATATAAAAACAGCACGCAAAAAAATTTACATCTCTCGTATATCCACAAAACACGGCTGGAAAACCTGCATATACTCAGCTAATATCACTTGTTTGTGGTGTTTCAGGGAACATTTACGTTACGAAGCATTTGTACCGAAGTGAAAGCAGCTCTGAAAAGATACAAACCCAGGACTGATATGACGGGAGTAAAGGAGCGCGTACATAATGGATACTGCACACGCATAAGAGAACATAGCATAACATAACACCAAGAACGACAAAGATAAACAAACCATATTAGCCGAGCATGCGAAGGAAAACATGCCATTGAATGCTATAAATACTATGGAAAAGTGCCAAGTTAAGAACTAAGGAAATGCAATCAATTAAAAGGAAGATAAAGGAATCAGCATTTGTTGTACACAAACTCCAGTGTAGTCAGCCAGTTAAGTATTTAATTAAGAACGTCGTTGTAGCCTCGCATAAGTGCTATAATAGCAACTGTGAGGCGCTCGTCCAACCAGGACAAAGCTATTCTATCATTGGTTGCGCTCGCAGGTGTTAGAGTGTACATACCACCAAACTGTACTATCACCTGTAGTCAGTCTGGAGACGTTAGCAAGTTGAATGCTGTGACGTGCTCACTTGAGAATAACTACTATCTTCTGTGTTGTCATAGTTGTGACGTCATTGTTATCAAGTCTTGTGTGTAACCTTGTCTCCTTCTCAGTAATTGTTTGAGCTGCGGTGTCCTGTTTTCCGTTTTATTTTTTGTTTTTCTGTTCGTTGGTTTTTTAACTTTGTAAAACAATTTTGTACGTGACATAAGCCGTTATATATATATATATATATTTTTTAATTAAGTAGTTGTTGATTACAGCCAAACTCAGCTGGTATGTTTTACTAGTTTTTCTTGGTCAGTTCTTGGTTTTATATTACATGTTGCTGCAATAAACAGTTTTTTCTGTGCTTAGCATCGTCATACACATAGCAAATGTACCAGAAATACTAAACATAGACAACATAGAGCTGCTACATGGACGTGTGCAGTCTCAGGGGCGTCACTGCTGGATATTTGACGTCAAACTGGAGTACAGGAGAGTGATCTTGAGATGTTTGAGACAGCTAGTCAGGTAGGACAGTGGAGATAAAGTCAGTCACTTTGTGTTCAAGCCACGAGCAGTTCTCACACATCTAGGGAAAGGACACCGCATGGTTGTTTTAATGTTAAAATTATTACTGAAATATGAGCCACGTAACCAGAGCACAAGGTAGTTGTTTGCATGTCATTCATATAGCAAATATAAATAGTTTTGAGAAGTTACACACATACTAATTTGTTTAATTGTTATATTTACATTAATTGAAATAAACAATTTCAATATTTATATTTATTTTTTTTAATTACAGTAATTTCATCGTACCCTCATATATATTTAGACTTAGTTTCAGGTAAATAATAGTTAAGTAAATCAGAATCATTGTCATTACGAAAAATAATTTTTGTGTTGGTTTCCGTGTGTCATGAATCATCGCCTGAAATTAATAGTAGATTTGAGAAAATCGTACATGTCTATAATTGTAAAACGAATCTTCAGACTCTCATTTCTAAATAAAAAAAAATAAAATAAAAAAACTTGTAAAATATCGTCTCCTGAAATAATGTTACCTAATAAAGGCAGTAAATGTCTACGCTGAAACTATTAGAAAAGGCAATGGTTATTCATATTAGTTATAGCTGCCATTATAACAGTTATATATATATATATATATATATATATATATATATATATATGTGTGTGTGTGTGTGTGTGTGTGTGTATGTGTGTGTGTGTGCGTGTGTAGGTTTCACAGTAACAAAAAAATGGAATTAATCACTGCTAAGTCAAGAAGAGTTTTTATTTATTGCATTTCATACTTGTATTACGTAAATATTTATACTATGTTTTCCCACGCTTCGAGCTAACACGCATGTTTAGGTAATTCAGTGTCTCTGGTGTGTTTGGAAAACGTTACATATTACCAGAGAATCATCGGCAACAGTTGTTTGAAAGTGCACATAGCCTGGACAACGTTACATTTCATTGTTATTGACACGTTAGTGGCAAGTACAGTTGCATGCCTATGATAATCGACCTTGTTGCAGTAACGTTGTATCTCTAGCTGAACACTTGTAGCATCTCTCAGTAACTGAAGAGACCCAGTTACATTAGACAGACCTGGTACCAGTTGACCGTGGATTTGAAAAAGTCAACAACTTGCTGCGCCGTGTTTATGTTCTGGCGGAGAATCTGTAAATCTCGTTCATTTATTTATCGCGTTGCCTCTATAAGATATGGTCTCTGTGATATTTCTCTTCCACCAAGGTCGTGACGGTTGTGTTCGAGAGATTTTACTTTCATGAACAAGAAACTGGAGCATTTATTCCATGAACCACAACACTTTTCCTTCTCAGTGTTCTAATTTCATAGACAAGGAAACTAACTGTATTAGGTACTGAGGGGCTGAGTTATTGAGGGACTGGGACTGGGTAGCTTAGGTACTGAGGGGCTGAGGAGTTCAAGTACTGAGTAGCTGGGGGTTGACAGGCTGACGTATACTAAGGGGCTATGGGGTGAGGTGCTGAGGGGTTGGGACTGAGGTACTAAGGGGTTGGGGAGCTAAGTTGCTGAGGGGCTAAGGACGAGAGGAGTATACATTAGGACTCGACATCCTTCTTCTCGATGCGTCTGGCCCGGATGTTCATATTCTGGTATTCCAGTTGTACGTTAACCTTCTACTCTAAATTCCACAACATTGGCAAAATGTACTAGTACTAGGAAATAAATAAAGGAAACCTAAAATATTCTGAAAATATGTAAGATGTATTAAAACTTTACAAACGTTTTGAGTTGTTAAGGTCATACCTGTGCATACAGGATGATGTAGCTCAATGCAGCTAACTGAAGATAAGTTCCTGGAGAGGGCAACAAGCATTTACGATAAATGCATACATGGCATTTGTGTTCTTTACCGTGTCAGGGTTATTTTCCTGCAGTTTGTCTCCTTTGAGCAAAATCATCCTGTATGATGTTCAGAGAATTTTTCACAGGAATATGGTAAACACTGATATATTGTGAAACATGCAGTAACACGACGTGACGGTTTAACTTAACACAGTCGATACACTTACACTAAATTACTGTATACAAGTTTGTCGGAGTAGGACATATATCGCCTAGTTTCTAGAAAAGCAATGTATATCAGTATAGCACACGTGAAATGTTAGTTAAAACTGTACCTTATATACTGCAGTTATGCTGACGAGGTCACCCAATGTCTTCACAGCCAATAAGAAGAATTATTGCGAAGGAATAAAATAAATGAACTTAATTTTTATGTCACGAAGGACCTGAAAGAGTAAATCAACATATACGTTAATGTTGTAGTTGCAAGAATAATATCTAAAATATCTAGTCATGCATATGCAAGTACTGGTAATATGAAATATATTGATTTAAACGACTAGCAACACCGGCTCACTAAAGACTTATCCAGCCTGTATCTCACTCGCTGAACTCTGTAAGAACCTGCATTTTTAAGTCTTCTGTTGACAATTACAAGCTTAGTCTTTAAACTTCACAATGTTATAGATAACGTATATTTTCCATGGACATTTCGTTTGATTTATACGTATACCATGCTGTTTTCTGAAACTTGAAAATTAAACTTTCTGCCGTATGTTGTTTCTGTCGGCGAGATAACACCACTATTTTACTTTAAACCTCTTCTGTGGAAACCATAATTTTATGCAAAGATAAATGAACCATTTCCGGCTTTCATCCGCCAATTTTATCGCTTTTCTGGTTAGAAAAATATTCTCATCTTGTAAGTGATAAAAAGGACGCATATACGTTTTTAATTAAGGTCAAAAACAAAAATAATTTCAGAAAGCAGAATAAATAATTATACTAATATGGGTTTAAAGAAATTATCTATAAATTTCGAACTACAGAATTATAAAAACATAGGAAGATCATACATTAATCTATTGTTTTTCGTTTACATCCACTCAGAGGGCTCACTGATGAATTGTAGAACAAACTACGCGTGCACAAGAGCCTTTAGAAATAATAAACTCAGTAGCATAATGTCATAACAAACAGTCGTATTTGGAACGAATGAAATATAATCATTTAGTGTCAAATGTTTGCAGTATAGTGACACAAACAAACACTGCCTATTCACAGGTCATTGTAAGCTTGTGAGATTATTTGCCATACGTTTGAGTATCAGTTTCCTCGCTCTATATTATCTTCCACAATGTCTGACATGTTTTGTCATATTCTTTACAGTAACATGCATGCAATTTGCATTGTATCTAATCCCAAATTAACTTCTCTTACGAGAATTTAAATATTATCATTGTAGATCAGAAAGAAACAAGAAAATCTTTTTTAGTTGCACAGATGCGTCACCGACAAATTGAGGGCCTGAAGAGGTACCAAACCAAGCTCAGTTTTATTACTAAGTCATGGACATTATTCTATATATATTTAAATGCACTTTATAAGATGTGTTTGTGACTTAGTACAAACAATGTGTATAATCGTAATTGAGTGTGGTACGTTAAACTGAATATCAGATGTGGCGGGTCACTTATCTTGGTTGCATTTAAGTTCCCACTCACACTATATTCTGCTTCGAAGATATTGTTTTTAACACACAAAATAAAAATGTAGTTTACTTTTCAGCTAAGCCTACCTCCTAGCAGGGTCTTTACACAAATGAATAAAGGCACCGACATTGTTAGTTTGTTGTTGCAAACTGTACTTTTTCTGGTCAAATAAAAGAGAAAGTTACATAAATGAACCGTATATTATGCCTGCCGCACTTGAAAACCACTGGCGAAAGTTGACGAGGTCCAGGCTGTAGTCGCTTATTCTCTATATTTCAGGCCTCAACACCAAAGTCTCCCTAAAGCCTAGCAAGCTAACGACTCCCGCAACCACGAGAAGAATACAAACTTACTTTTCTTCCATCTAACAAGAATGTGCCCACAAAAACTTATTTCCACATTTTTAAATGACACGTGGTCGGTAAACCTCGTCTTCCACCGCGCGGGAGCGCCCTGTCTCCACATAGTACCAACTTCACAACTTCATCGCAAGTAGACCACAGCCAGACCCGCGCATCCCCTCGCCCACGATCCTTTACAGATACCTCCGCCACAGTCCAGTACCTTCCACTTATATACAAAGCAAGGGAAAAAGTTACATACAGAAATACTGCTAGCTGAAAAACCATTCCACGGACAATTTTAAATAAAAATATTAATTATAACTGACAACACAAGCTACAAAGGATTTTTAGAGATACATGAAAATATAGTTCCAAATTCTCAGTATATGAATACTGTTACTTTCACCTTGTACACTGCATCACCTTGTCACATTGACAAACTGATTGTTCAAGATTACAGTTCCTTGATATAAAATAAAGAAAAAGGAAAATTCAAATAAAGGTCAGGGACACAACCATTTCACACAGAGTTTATGCCTGGGTAAAAAACACATTTCCAAACATTTTACTGCTCTAATCTGTCATGAAAACCTTCAACTTAATTAAAGCAAATACAGAGAGAAATTAAATAATTATTTATTTTAATGTATTGGGAAACAAAAATAAACAAGGCAAACAATCGAAAACACCACACGTATTAAAAATATGTCTGAATAGTATACGTACAAAACTGTAAACTGCAAAAATAATTTAATACAACATTAACAAACGTTACTAAAGTTTTTTTACAACATTTCGAATAAATTTTTACAAGATAGCACAGTACAATGATACTAACAAATATACTTGTGTTTCTATAACAATAAGGCAACTAAGTGTTCATTCCCTCCAAGACGTATTCACTCGCAGCCTTAGAACACCCGCCATTGTCGAGACAACAACGAACAATATTCTTCATTTACTTAGCTCAGTGTTTGGAGCGTGAAACTTGTGAGAAGACGAAACACAGGCTACATGTGGCAATACGTACCTCAACTATTATTTTGCAGTATTATTACAGTTACGTACTCGAACATATGGCAGTTCTATTAAAGTTACGTACTCGAACATATGGCAGTTCTGACTTCCATAGAAGCCTCATTGTGCCCGGCAAGAAGCCAGACAAAACTCATTAATGTTCAGTTTCTTTCTCAGGAGATGTCAGTGTCAACATCTGCAGTAGAGTACCTCTACAAAGACTTACGTAGGCTGACGCCTCTGATATATGCAACTGGTGCTGTATTCATGATTAGGTAGTTGCCTATACTGTAGGAGCTCGCTACTAAGAGGTTTTATTCTCGCCCCAATTCTGACTACAATCACACATAAATTAAAAATTTTAAAAATTCCAACACATAAAACGATCCCTTAGAAACAAAAAAATAATATCTTTAGATCATTGTTGACCCTTAAATGCGTCGGAGTACCGCTTAGTATAAAATACGTACTTTAAATGAGCAAACTGGAAACAAAATAACTGACGACGACAAAACATACGTACATTGTTTGTTCATTTGCAGAAATTGCTTAAGGTAATACAAAATCTCAAATTACATTTAAATACAACTTTTGTATTGATAAATTATTTTGTGGATTCGACATTGGTTTTAATTTTAACTATCAATTTTGAATAGTCAGCGGTCCCCGAAGAATTTAAGAGTCATTATGTTTTACTTTTTAAGCTAACGTTTTATGAGTCAGTTTTCAATTTAATACTTAAGTTCGGTTTTATTTGTAGTTTTTTAAACTTTAACAACTCTACATTATTTATGTACATCAAATAAACCTAACTAATATCTATATTTTATAAAAATGTTTAACATTATGAATTCTTTAATCCACTTAATAAAAATTTACAATATAGTTTTTTACAACTTAAAGGCAAGTACAATGACAGCAGCTGGGAGAGGAGTCGGCCATGGCCTTTGTTAAGGTACCATCCCAACATTCGCTTGGAGAGATTCCAGGAAAACATGGAAAACCGAAATCAGGATGACCGGAGTCGGGATATAACCCGGGTCTTTCTATACGCGAGTATAACGTGTTATAGTTCTGCTATCTCGCTTAGATTACAAGACGTGGTTGCAAGGGACGTCAACACTTAACTACAAACAATACTACACTGAACTACAATCAATACTACACTACTCAAACAATACTACACTACACAAACAATACTACGCTGAACTACAAACAATACTACACTGA
>PNEQ01041492.1:47551-64426 GCA_003012365.1 Medauroidea extradentata
ACTACAAACAATACTACTCTGAACTACAAACAATACTACACTACACAAACAATACTACACTACACAAACAATACTACACTACACAAACAATACTACACTGAACTACAAACAATACTACTCTGAACTACAAACAATACTACACTACACAAACAATACTACACTACACAAACAATACTACACTACACAAACAATACTACGCTGAACTACAAACAAAACTACACTGAACTACAAACAATACTACACTACCCAAACAATACTACACTACACAAACAATACTACACTACACAAACAATACTACACTACACAAACAATACTACGCTGAACTACAAACAATACTACACTGAACTACAAACAATACTACACTACTCAAACAATACTACACTACACAAACAATACTACACTACACAAACAATACTACACTGAACTACAACCAATACTACACTACTCAAACAATACTCCACTACACAAACAATACTACACTTCACAAACAATACTACACTACACAAACAATACTACACTACACAAACAATACTACAGTACACAAACAATACTACACTACACAAACAATACGCACATGTGCGCAATGTCAGGCCCAGTGTATCGTGTCATTGCAGAACCCTCACATTTACAAACATCTACCGAGATTCAAATACAGCGAAAAAATAAAATATAAAAGGTTAATCATGAATATTCCATTATGTGACTGAATTTTTCACACCAATTCGAAAAATAACTCGTATTTTTTAAACAGCTGGACAAATTTCAATTAAATACAACCATTAATGAACCATCCCGACAAAACCTTCTTTCAATTAAAAAAATAATTGAAAACAGTCCATCCGTTTGGAAACTACAAAGCTGCAAGCAGACACAAGCGTCAAACGCATAAAATCCCTCCTTTTTTTGTTGGAATTAAAAAAAATTGCAATTTAAAAAAATAACGGGTGACTACCTACTAATATAACATTTTGAGTTTATTCTATAATTAATTAAAAAAGCCACAATCTGTTTATGAAACTTCTTTATTTTCTCCACAGATTTAAGTTAGGAACACATTTTCCATCATTATGTAATTTAAGTTTTCGTTAATGTAATCCCAACAATTTAACTAGTTAACGAACTTTGAAATGCAAAATATTTCCAAATATGGTATACCTACTACTAACCACGTTTCCGTATTAACATTACGTAGGTCTATAACATAAATGCAGCAGTTTGAAATTTAGAATTTTCGTAAGTAAAATATTGTATAGTGTACTAGTTCTCTTGAATTTTTAACATGGGAATGTGTTTCTTTTTATGCAAGCAAATTGTATAGTTAAATTTGATTAATGATTTTATTTGAAAAGGGCTTGAATCTGTTTCCACATTGAGGTACATTGGACTGGAAATGCTGTTTTCAAGTACATTGTTTGAATATAAAGTATTTTCTTTGGCGGTAATGATATATTGAGTGTAACTCAGTGATAACAATTATATCAAACAACTTCATAGATAAGAGCCGTTACGGGATTGGCACATAGCTACTATGTATTTTACTTTTAAAGTTATGATGCAGTGTTCATTCTATTTGCCAACACTTTTTAAATTGCGTAATGTATATTTTAAAATTTCAAATACAATTTTTTGAAAATTAAGATCATTATAATATATTTTTGTTGTAACTTCCAAGAAGAAATAAATGTTACGTGGTGCTCTTTTGTAGAAATTACAGTAGTGGATACTACTGGTGTCATGAAATACATGAAATCAATTTTGAAATGAATTCTGCGGATACTATAAAACAACTATTAAATAATTTTGTCACAAAAATACAACATTCCTTCCAAAACATCGTTTCACTCTCGGTAACTACTGAAAGGTCAAATTAGTAATATAAGTATCTCAATTCATTAAGCAAAGCTTCTGTTTTTACTCTCGCTTTCTCACTGAATACATGGCATAAAACATGTATTCTGTAGCGGGTGTTTGTACAAATTTTAAGAAAGTCACCATTATTGCAAATTATCTTTACTAACAACATGATTAATTCGTGCTAATACGAAGAAAGGTATTCGTATTTGCATTTTTTTTTTCAGAATTGTTGGAAGACTCTTAAATTTTTGAAATAAATTTGACAAAAAATGCAATACTTTTCCTTGCATTGCCATTAAAGCAAATTTTTAAGTAGTTCAATTATTTTATTTTCACATTAAATAGCTTTATTTATGAAATAAAACTAGCTTGTACAGTTTTTTTAAGTAAAACAGCTAAATTAATAATTTTACATGCTCTTACACGTAAACTTTGAACTCAAGTTTTTCATTGACGAGACACAATATATCTTTAAATGTCTAACATTTTATACGCATTTAGTAGTAATAAAAGGTTAGCAATTTTTTCGGCCCCATTTACATAAACCTTTCAGCTTCATGCCACCCTTAACTTCGGCGTGCAGTTGTTCAAAGTGTATAAATAATTTCTGAAGCTATACATTGCGTTATCATTTCATTTTGTCCTACTACTTGGAGCGTCTAACTGACATATCCGCAAGAACATCTTTGATATTACAAATAGAGTATAACAGTTGAGGTTATGTATGTTCTATATTTTGTGATGTATGTGTAATTTTATATCTTTGAATGGTTGTTTTATTAAGTTTTTGAAACTATAATGAAGTTTACCAATTTTATAATTGCAATATGTTATTTTAAGTGATAAACCCTTTTTGGTGTATTTGTGTTAATGTAAGACGTATTATACACACATTACATAAAGAAAAGCATGTATAAATTTATAATTATTCTTAAATTCGTACACTTTTTAATTTTAAAAATAATTATATGTGTGGCATCAGTGTTATTATTATTATTGTTAATGATGCACTATGTATTACTGCCACATGTAACCACATGGTATGTAAGACTGGAAATACCAGACGGTCTCATTTGCCTATGAGTGAATATTTCAATAACTACTATTGAGTTTGAACTGTAGGCTGACTCGAGAGAAGATACCAGTCATACCTGTTTGTATACAGTTAGTTAATTATTGTTTGAACTTTTCTTTAATAAACAATTAGATCATTATAGACTTACACAAATGTCCAAAGAAAACAGTATCCTATCGCAATATTTTGTGCTCATTTATTCAAACATTATGGCTTTAAAATTCGTTAAGTGTAGCATCTTCTTGACATTGCATACTTGAGTTGCGGCAAATACTGCAGAAGTGTGGCAGTGAATACTCAGTGCAACAGGAAGTTATGTTAGCAGGCAGGATGTGAGAACATACGTCTTGGCATGCTCCAGTGACTACGAACTAGGTCTACATATTGCGTTATTGTTGGATCTGTCAACACAGAGACTATAGTCGCTACTAGCTTGGACAAACAGTACGTGTATCACACTAACCCCTCCCCATCCGCTCCCACACACTTGCTCCACACAGACGCAGCGTATTTCTGGAACGCCGACGACTAACGGTTTCCAGAACTTCTAGTGTGTTCGTCTTCAAGACGCCTACTTTCCTCTGTACTAATTTCTGTTCACTTCGCTGTCTCATGTCTTGTTCCAGCTTCCACTACATTTTAGGTTCTGGCCTCATCGCTGTAGCTGCTGCCGACTTCTTTATTTTTATTTTGACGTTCTCTATAATTCTGATGTAAATTCAGCTCAACAACTCACGATATTTAAATGCCGTAACTTAATAATACTTCTTTTCCATTTTTAAAATATAAACTGCTTTTAAAGCTCAACTCTCACGAGTATTTCCTACCCTAATACGTAGATGACGTAAATAAGTGAATCGTCGTTATCGTAATGTTTTTTACCGTACACGCACTCCTCCCAACGTATCTGACACAAGTAAGGATATTTTCTGTACATACTCTCCTCCCAACGTCTCTCACACAAGTAGGGATATATTCTGTACATATTCTCCTCCCAACGTCTCTGAAACAAGTATGGGTATATTCTGTACATAATCTCCTCCCAACGTATCTGACACAAGTAGGGATATATTCTGTACATACTCTCCTCCCAACGTCTCTCACACAAGTAGGGATATATTCTGTACATATTCTCCTCCCAACGTCTCTGACGCAAGTAGGGATATATTCTGTACATACTCTCCTCCCAACGTCTCTGACACAAGTAGGGATATATTCTGTACATAATCTCCCCCAACGTCTCTGACACAAGTAGGGATATATTCTGTACATACTCTCCTCCCAACGTCTCTGACACAAGTAGGGATATATTCTGTACATACTCTCCTCCCAACGTCTCTGACGCAAGTAAGGATATTTTCTGTACATACTCTCCTCCCAACGTCTCTCACACAAGTAGGGATATATTCTGTACATATTCTCCTCCCAACGTCTCTGACGCAAGTAGGGATATATTCTGTACATACTCTCCTCCCAACGTCTCTGACGCAAGTAGGGATATATTCTGTATATACTCTCCTCCCAACGTCTCTCACACAAGTAGGGATATATTTTGTATATACTCTCCTCCCAACGTCTCTAACGCTAGTAGGAATATATTCTGTACATACTCTCCTCCCAACGTCTCTGATACAAATAGGGTTAAATTCACCACAATACATTTTAATTTTGAATATTGCTGACGCACCTACATACCTCACTCACGTTACACATATTTATCACTGTCCCTGTGATGTTTACATAATTTTAGTTTAATAATGATTGTCTTTTATCTTGCTATCACAATACCTTGGAAGCGGTACGAGGTGGGTGGTAGGGGAATGCAAGATAATCGACCAGATATGTACCTGTAGTTACATTCTCGGCAATATTGTTAGCAATTGTGCTTTTATAATGAACTTACATGTGTCATGTTATGTTTCACACGAGATAGCACCTGTAGAACATAAAACGTAACGTTAACACAGAAACAACTAAATAAATAATCTGAGCAACCACGCATACAACATTATCGCTGATTGACTCCAAACAAAATTATTATATTATATTTTTGTTCCAAATATTGTTTAAATTACACCTTTGATGATACTGTCATGGTATAATAATTGTTCATCAAATATTGATACGTCAAAGTAAAGCTCATTGGATTACTATAAGTAGATATGAGTTTATTTTTGATAACTAAGTTAAGCTAGTTATTTAACATTCATTACAAAATTATTTTATGAGAGTACTGGTGAAAATTATAAACATAACTTGAAAAAAAAATATATATTTTTTTTATAGATGTAGATAGTATATTTTGCATATCACACCATAAATTAAAATTAAAAATTAATTTCGTTAGTGAGACTAACAGTTGTGACCTAGTATGCCGTTGTAAATTTTAAAATTGTAAATTTTCTTGTAAGTAAAATAGTTTTTTCTACACGATATTATTTAAAAAAAGTAAAGATTTTAACTTGTCATGTCGATGTATATAATAGAATTAAAAAGTGTTATACGGTGTTAGAAGTAATGTGTACAAGTGAGGTGGAGCAAGTGTGTCACGTTGAAGGAATCTGCGGGTTCGTTTTTCGACTCCGACCATCCTTGTTCCTGTTTCCCATGGTTTCCCGAAATCACTCCAGGCAAATTATAGGTAGAATCCCTTGATATTGGTCATGGCCGATTCCTTCCCCGGTTCTCTGACATTGTTCAGTTCTTTGTGTTACTGTATCTAATTATCTTAGCTGCTGATGAGATGTTAGGCCTCCATTCTCTCCCATCCCTCAGTCATAGCAGTTGGTACGGCAGCCAGCCATTCAAACGTGTATGCCGTATTGCCTACGTAGTAAGAACTGTCTGACTGCAGCCCACTATTTTTACGAATCTTACACGAAAACGGTTTGTCCTACGCATTTACAACAAGGCGACCTTTTAAACTTCTGACTTGCTTCTCTAGTAGAAAACCGCATTGAAAGTTCGTAATTCCTGATGGTAGAAAAGTGGCATGTAATGAAGGGGGTAGTCACCCTAGTATTTTGTATTAGGGTGCAAGGTATTGATGTGGTTCTGATGTGTATTTCAAGGTCCCGGTGGTATAAAACAAAGCTCAACCTATCATCATTAAATGCCTCTTCATTACCATTATTTTTAAATTTTCCGTGATTAAGGGCTAACACCGCCCTTAATATTAGCTTTAGGTGCAAAGTGTCCCATACATTTGTATTTATTTTTTCATAAGGAATCACCTCCCTGTGTGTGTATATATATATTGACCCAAAGCTTCTAAGGGTGACATAAGGTGAGTATGGAGCAGCGCAGGAACGAAGGGGCGGGGGAAACCCACTAACCAATCGTCCGGCACGAATCCATCCCACATGCGAAAATCCGGTGAACAACCTCGCCGAAAAGCGTAGCCGACAATGAGACTGAAAGTTCTCAGTAAATATTGACGATAAAGGGGTTGGATGACGGACAAGGTTTTCTTCGCGTTGAAGCGTTTTCACCCGCAGCTCGACATAAGCGTGCCGACTACATTCGCCTTGAGACGCCAGTAACGATATATTCGCGTGTGACGGTTTTACTGGATAAACACGCGACCTCTGTAATAATTGCGACTTTCTCATGCAACAACTACCAGCTCATAGGTCCGAGTGTTACGCTACAGTAATATGACTCGTTGACACAAGATGCAGCTGGACTTGAACCACTGTCATCACCCACATGAGTAGCGTTGGTGGAGTAGTCAGATATCATATATGGCGGTCGTTACTACTGGTCGGAGGGTTTATTTAGGGCTCTTCCGTTACTCTTTCTTCCTTATATTCCATCGCAGCTCCATCCTCAACACATATTCTCACAACAGCCGAAACTACACGGTTATGCTCTGGCACCGCCAATAAATACTTCTTCCTGTCTCTCTAGTTCTGTGTATGTGATACTAGCTGCCCGGCTGAGGCGTTGCCCGCGTGAAATTATGTAATGTAAACAGTAACTCTGGATAAAATATGTGATGAAGGTATTTAACAGCTAGCGTACTCAATAACAGTGAACTATAAATTGTCTTAGCTCAGTGTAAAGAGCGCGCGCAATATGCTCGTATAGTGTCATAGTAATTCCCATCGCAAAGTCTTGCACGGGATACGAACCCGAAACCCCACCCCTCCCACACCACAAACTTTATGCAATACCTGAGTGAATGTTAAAGGCAGGCCGTGATAATTCTTTCGTGTGTATAGGCTACAGTCCAAAGAGGTTTTATTTATGAATAGGTTGGTAAAAAGAAACAACTGTTGAATTATTTCTCCGCCATAATACTCTTTTTTCGGGATACTGTAACATTTTACTGCTTTTCACCTACTTAATTTTCGAATTTCAATAAAACCTGAATTGCATTTGTAGATATTTACATAGGCTTCATTCTTATCAAAAGTCATCTCGATATTTCAACGGGTATAAGCGGTACAGATGATTATTTAAAATCAAATTTTATTTTTTTAACAGCTTTCAAAGACGAATTTCGAAAAATCCTGAAATTACCTTAATTTTATATTTACGTAACATTTATTTTAAAGCAAAAACCATTTCAGTATTTCCACTGATTTAGGAGATAAGTGGGATTAATTAATTTAAAAACCCGTTTTATTTTTCAAGAACTTTCAAGGACGAATTTCGAACAATTGTAAAAATACTTTATAGATATTTACTTAAGCATAAAAAAAATCACCCCACTATCTGAAATGGTTTAGGAGAAATCACGGATTAATGAAAAACACATTCTACGGCTTTTCGCCCCTTAAATTTTCGAATTTTGCAAAATCGAAAAATTTGCGTATATGCATTTCTTTGGGAAATATTATGAAATTAAAAAATGTATATCATTCCCCGTTAATGAGATACCAAGGATTCTTTTAAAACACATTTCACCCCTTTTCACCCCCTTAATTATCGAATTTCGATTTCGTTTCCCTCGTTGAATTGTAAAACTTCTCACTTCTTCGTTTGTGTGTTGCGAGCTCTGCTATTGCTACACGTTTTGCAACAGGATTCAAAAATGGACTTTAAGTTGTAATGTTCAGTTGTTCGCATTCACAGCTAGTGTCTATTGGAGGCCTCCCATAAGAATATGAAAAACGTTCCTTAAATATTTTGTTATAGAAAGCATAATTCACCGCCGTGTCTCGTGTGTTTACTTTGATAGAGTTTGTACATCTTGGAGACACTCAATCTTGTATCATGGTAGTAATTTTCATGACTGCAGTAACGGCTCTCTTTAAGCGGAAATGAATTAACATGATCAATTATTGTCTGTATCACTTCCACTGAATGAGTTTTCTGGTTTCCTTGATGCCCCTTTCGCCCCTAGGAACGTTTCCAGCGAGGAGAAGCATCTGCAGACACCCGACTCTTTTTTCTATAGGATTATTCACTACAAAATCACAAAATTCACTATTCAACATATCCATTATCCCCACTTTTTCATTGTAATAATTTTTATTCTCAGCATTATCTTCACCATGAATTACAAGAAGTCGACCAATAAGTTTTCTAACATCATTCATCCAAATGTATTCTTTCGGATATTTTTATATTTTTTAATACAATTGCTAGATATTGGTTGACATTGGCGGTGGAGATTAAATATGTATTATTTTCAAAATAATATCATACACAGGTTTTACAATATAGATTCATTTATTACTGACGCTTGATTTTACACGTTTAGATTTGGGATCATTATATTGTTTAGTTTCATTTGTATCTATTAGAATTTGGCTGTATTTTTTTATTCATGTTTTGTGAAGTCATCATTTGTGACATCGCTGCGAGTTAACAATTTCGCCAAACCATCAGTTGCAATATATTGTCTACCTTTAATAACGAGTTTGTTGTTATTGAATGTTACTTCACTATCACCAGGAAATATCGTATTACCATCCGCTCTTAGTCAGAGTCCACGATTATCATTATTAAGTACAAACGTAGCCACATTCTCATAAATAATTACTACACTAAAGTAAGTTAAGGGTAACAATGGTACTGTATCAGCAGTTAACGATAGTTTATCGGTTGTTGTCGGTTGTTTAACGATCGTAGTCGATTCTTTTTCGATCGTTCATTGAATGATTCAGCATCTTCATTTTGAGCAAACTGTTCTCTTTGAAAGGACGTTTCTATTGACGTTGGTGGACAATCTAAATTTTTAACAGCAACTGGAACACATTCTTTGATTTAATTTTTATTTTAAATAGTAACATTTTCTAATTTTTTCCCAAAATTATGATCACATCTATCATTTTTTGTTCCTGTTTTTTTTTATTTCTCTCATATTCACCCCTTTGAATTTTTTTTTAGATTTGAATTTTTCAACTAGTTGCCACCTTCTAAATGTAATATTTTAGCTTCTTTTTCTGTTATTTATATACAAAAATATATAAACTAAAATTATAATGATCAAACGAGGCAATAAACTGTCTAATCATCATTTAATTTATGTATAAATGAATACTGATGATTTAAATTTGTACTTTGTATAAAACACACCAAGTTATAATCTGACCTCTTCAAATCAAACATCTGTAAGATGTGATAATATATCATACATAAAAACCAAAATGCAAAATTAAATTTAATATTTCTGTAGATATTGTGGTACTAAAAAATAAATGTTTATCGGCGGGAACATTAAACAAAAACATAGATGATCTCTGGCAAGCAGATTTAGTAGAAATGGATTCCGGATCGCTCAAAATAATTTAAAAAATTAACGAAGGAATTAAATACATCGTGACTATTATTGATGTATTTTCGAAATTTGCGTCGACAATGCCAATTAATGATAAATGCGGTGAAAATGTAAAATTTCAATTTAAAAGTATACTAAATAGTTGCAAATCAATACCTTTTGCAAACATATAATGGTAAACAATTTTATAACAAAATATTTCAAAAATTAATTATTGATAACAATATAATATATTATTCTACATTTAGTAATAAGAAAGCTAGCGTTATTGGAAAATTGGTAAGAACTTTGAAGAAGAAAATTTGGAAAACGTTCACTATTCAAGGAAACTATAAATGGATAAATATATTACTAAAATTAATAAATTATTACAATAATTCCATTCATAGAACTATTAAATGAAACCTGTTGATGCAAGTAAAAAAATGAAGTCTATATTCTCGCCAATATGTATAGTAAAAAAACAATTTCTATACCAAAATTTACATTGGAGATTAAGTTCGTATATTTAAAATTAAGAAATTATTTGAAAAATGATATACACTAAATTTGTAGACAAATATTGTATACAAATCCAATAACATGTAGAATAAAAGATTTACGAAATGAATCCGTCAGAGGAATATTTTATGAACACGAATTTCTTAAAACTGAATATGATAAAGATTATTTAATTTAAAAAAATTAAAAAAAGAGATACATTTTTAGATAAATGGCTAGGATTTGATATTAGCCCCAATTAATGGATAAGTAAAAATTATATTACTCTCTAAATTTTTTCTATGTAAATGAACTAGAAAATAATTGAATGGTACGAACGCCAGACATTTACACCACCTGATCAGACTAAAAAATTATTGAAATGAATACAACATAAGGATAGAATTTGACGTACCAACTGGGGAAGCATTTCACATCCGAATGAAGCATACGTATGTGAACAAGTTAGATTGCAACAAAGGGATGGCAACGTTTATCATGCTAAAGATTCAACTATTGATTTGTGTGAGAATGTCTTTCCCTTACAATTTTCAAAAATATAAATTTCGGAACATGGACATATTACTTAAAGTATTGACAATCCTGGAATAACTAGTACTGTGAATCATTCATTAATAGCATCGGTATCAGAATCATCAGATCTAATATTGTCTGGTGTAGAAAGAGGTCGTGGTATAGATACATTTTATTTCTTTAGAGCAGATAAACTAAACGAAACTGTATATAGGCCTATATTGAAATATTTGTTTGGATTCATTAGATATAGTAATGATATTTATTGGAAATGTGGTTATAAAATTACATTCATACGTGATTCTAACAATGATAATCTTATTTACAGACAACTTAAATATAATTAGGACGGCTCAATAGACAGTACACTTTACGCAGGCAAAATTATCGTTAAGAAAGATTGGAAATATTGAGATTAATCGTTGGTTACGAAGCAAATTATGGAGATGGAATTAAGGCTAAACTTTACAAAAATCCGAAAATTCCAGTTAACTTTAATTATTGACAATACGTTGAGGAAACTGTACCGACTGGAGCAAGTTCGTTTCAGTTTGATATAAGATATCAGTTTAATATAATTCAGTACGATATGCTAGATTATGTAATTGTTGGCTTTCAACTAAACAGAAAACAAAATCTAGTACAAGATAAATATTATTCTATGTTTGATCATTCTTATGTTAGAAATATTTCGATTAAAATTATAGAAATTAATTTTTTCCAAAAGAGAATTGGAATTTAGACGAAGGTGATAAAATGTATTACAAAATGTTTATTGCATATAAAGATTTTAGAAATTAAAAAAAATAAATTGGATACTTCTAATTATAAAAATAAAATGTAATACAATCCAGATAAATTTCTTTGTGATAGACCGTTGTATGACCTTGATTGTATATATTTTTTACTTCTTGCAAGATTCATGTTTTTGTACAATACTTTATTTTTGAATAAACAAATGTTATGCCATCAAATGTAATTTAATTTTTAAATACGTTCATATTAATTCCTTTTGCTCTTTTGTTTACATCACCTTATACATTTCTAGCATACATTTTTTATTTTAATCCATTGTTCATGTTGTTTATTGTATCTATTATTTTTTTCACAATCTGAAGTATCAGAACGGTTAATCATTTGTTTCATATCACGATATCAATAATTTGTTTTACATGATGAATGAATCAGTATCCATATAACATAATTCAATATTATCCCCGTGTTTTGGTTTCATAACATTACAATGGCAGTCGTACCTTAACAATTTTGATATATCTGGTATACTCATTACAACATAAATGGATTTGTAGAAATATGTTTTTGTTTTATGCAAATGAATTGCAGCTAACGATTCAGTAAATATAGTCCTACCTGTAACATTTGGTTTTGCAATCCATTTTTCCACTTGTTTTACATTTTTACATGATATAATATCAACTTTATATCCAATACTGTGGTGTTTGTCAGTTTTCTTTTTAGCCTCACGTCGTGAAGCAAACTATGTTAATTCACCTCTAATAAAATAAAATAAAATAATGGGCGCCACACTAGCTTAGTGAATAATTTGTTGAGTTAAATGGACTTTCTAGCAATTTAAGGTAAAATTTGGTATGGTCTTAACATATCTCAGTTGTTTTTATTAGCATTATAATGTTTACGTTCAAATCACAAATCTCATACAATAAAATAACCATACTTGGTTCGGGAATTGTGCTTACACCTGTAATATGTACTTCGTGCACCTTCATCCACCAAGTACCCAGGAGCGGTTATAAGGGGTTTGTGTGTGAACAGGACAAACAATAAATACTTAAGAAAATATCAGCCTTGTTACGTTAAAAGTCGGGCTCGTGTGGTGTTCTTAGCAACCCTTAAATAGCTGCCCATTTACAAATTACTGTTATTAGACAAATATAGTTAAAAGAAAATAAAACAAATGAATATAAATGAACTGATGGTTCATTTATTTTCCAGTCGGCTGCATTGCAAAGAATTATAGAGCTGGCTGGGACTTGGTAGCTGGAAATAGTGATGACTCCAGTCACCTTCCTTTGAAGTGGAAAACCTGAAAATATGGTGCTCCCTCGTTGATCCTCAGCTACTGAAGCCTCACATTAGCTCCATCGTAACGTCTCTGGCATCGTGATTGCAAAACCATCGCCGAAAATACTGGAACTATCTTCAACATGTCCGTTCACTACAGCATTCTTTATGCAACAACACAGCTATACTTTCTGAGCGTTTCTCAGAATCAGTTTCTCCTAGCCCAAAGTCTTAGTGTATGGCGCACTCTATATCACACTTCACTATTATTAAAAAATTATCTTTAAAATCAATACATAACACAATTCCCGTCTAACATACCTACTGAAAAAAAAATAAAGCTTGACATAAATAAAACAGTCGAGTAGGTCTCTTTACATAACTGACTGAGTTAACCTGGGGTTCTGTGTTATGTCACAGAATTACTCCCCCCTTGCGATAACATTATTTCAGAATGTTCAGTCATTCTTGAATTATTTAGTGCAAGTAAAATATAAATTAATGGTAGTATTAACAAAAATAAACTAATATTTAACACATCAATGAACACAATATTATTAAATAATAAACATTATTACGATGATAAATGTTCATTTCCCTTCGTGTGTTGAACACAGTACACATGTCTCCAATATAGACATGGGTTCTCTTCATCGTATAAAACACTATTCATTAGCTTCAGCGTTGACTATTGAGAAGAGTATAAAATTATTGTGTTTTCGCCACAGTACCTTATGTGTCGTACTTCTCACTCAGTATGCCAAATCTTCATTTCTGCACTTGAAACAGCTGTCACGCTGAACCTCCACTCGTTCTCGCTGTATCTCCCCATCTGTAGAGTCTCGAGCGTTATCGACCTAGCTGTCGATACCTAGTCGCTGTGCTGCGTCGACTTCAGTCTCGTAAGCTGCATCTCTGACGTGTACCTCAACAAAATTAGGTGTGTACAAAATGGTGCCATGGAGCACATAATGGTTTTCTGCTGTTCAGTTCCTATCCATGCCATGACCCTTTTCTCGCTTCTATTTACACTCAATGCAAAGCAGCTAACACACAATTGGGATGTAAGAAAAAAACAATGTAAAATAGTTATACGTAACTTTTCCTTACTTGGCTTGCCCGGTCCTGGAAACTTGTGTTTTTACAAATAAAATTGTAACAATCAATTTTCAGTTTCTCAAATATAGTTAACCAGAATGACATGTTTACTCCGATAAAAAAAATATACGTGTAGTTGTGTCATTAAATGGTAACTAAACTTGTAATTACTACAAGAAATGTGTTCTTCATTGTACAAAAAAAATTTCAGAGTAAACTCTGGCAAATAAATTAAAAATCTTGTAATGTTACATAAAAGAAAAAATTTGATGTAGTTTGTTCGAATAGTTTCACACTTCACAATAGCATTAGCATAATCTCTGGTATATACTTCTTAAAGGAACAAATGTAAACAAAAAATCAGACATTATTACGCCATACTAAGTTACTCATTCTGCTCTCTTTATTTAACTTAACATATACTGTGTTCTTTCTTATTCGCCATGAAATCTATAGCTATTAATACTCTAGAAGCAATAGAGCCTTGAATCAATACATTCATTACATCAGAATCATCTGCATAGTGCTAACAGGTAATACCTCACATCCACTGTGGAATAGCTTATGTTCTTATCGTGTCGGTACTCAATAAATAAAATGGTATTAGTGACAAAATAACCGCAACTCATCCTACGTGAGGCTAAAATCACCAGTACTATGCTGGGATACATCATCACCAAAATACCTAACAATATGCACAATAATTGTACCTTCACAATATAGTGAACAAAACTCTTAGTTTTAAATTAACCTGGTTTCTAGATCTTACATGTGACTCATCAGTCAATGTATCTTCAAGAAAAATTACTTGAATGTAATTAATGGCGTTTTGTACTTCCGTAATTGCGTCAAGTTATACCTCCCCTTTATTTCATCTCGGTCGATATATTTCACCTCAAAGCAGTTGTCTCGAATAACTCTGACGATTTCACACGGCCCTTCAAACAAAAGAAACAGCTTCTTCGTGACCTGTGACCATACGTCTGATACTGGGTTGGTCCTGATTAACACCAAATCTCCAATCTGTAGTTTGTTGTTCTTCAATGTCTTAAAGTATCTCTTTCTTCTTTCTGCCGAAGCTACCATTCTTGCTCTTGCTAACTTCAATATTTCCTCATGTGAAATATTCAAATCCTGGGTTTCTTCTGTTGTCAATGTAGGAATCTCCTCTTCCTTTACAACCTTCGACTTACGTCCCACTAGTAGTTCAAAAGGTGTGAATCCCGTCGACAAATGTACTGTGTGATTCATTAACATTGCGACTAATGGTAGTTTACTGTGCCACGTCTGTTGTTGATTATGACAGTGTAGTCTAAGTATTGTCCCAATGGATGCCATCCTCCTCTCTACTACATTACTCTGAGGATGCCTTATGGAAGCCATTGTTGGGACGATTCCCATCTCTCTCATTTTCTTCTGCCATAACTCCCCGTTAAATTGTGTTCCATGATCGGACAGAATATACTTCACCTGTCCAACAGTGTTCACGAACGAACGCATCTTCTCTACTAGCGTAATTGCCTTAGCTTGTGCCACAGGGTATAGTTTAGTGAACTTCGTAAACAAATCCATCACTACGAATATATACTTCACCCTACCAACAGACACTGGTAAAGGCCCGAAGATATCTACCGACACCATGTCCAACGGTTTCTCTGGTATGACCGATACAGGCTATCCTTGCATATTCTCCTGCATCCTCTTGCCTCGCTGACATAGATCACAAGATGCTATAACTTGCGCTATACTGCGTTGCATCTTAGGCCAATACATTTCCCTCCTCAGAGTCTCAGTAATATTGGTTATTCCTGCATGACCTAAAAATACATGCATTTTCCAAATCAGTTCTCCAATCTTGTTAGACGGTATTACTGGTTTCTAATAATTTTCGAAACATGATTTACAGTTTGTGTGATGGAATAAAATTCCTTCTTCACTTATACAATACAGAGTATGGTACTTAAATTGCGAACTTGTATCTTGCATCTTCTGACGTATCTTCTGACATGTCTCGTCCTCTTCTTGCCATTCTTTCAAGTGTCCGAAAATGTCTGACAGTTCAGGGTGTTGTTCTATTGGTTTGAGATGACTTGCTGCGACGATGAACTCTCTTGAAGTCTTCTTCTTTTCTTGTAATATCACTCCTTCATCCGGATTTCTGCTTAGGTAGTCTGCGACTTGATTCTCGCTTCCCTTGATGTATCGCATCTCCAGATCAAACTCCTGTAAAAACAGCGATCATCTCGTAAGTCTGTCTCCGAAGATTCTTCCTAGTTTTAGACATGTTAATGCCTGATGATCTGTCAGTAGAATGATCTTTTCGCCTAATAACAAGTCCCTAATTTTACTGAGTGACCATACTATAGCAAGTGCTTCTCTCTCCGTAACAGTGTATCTTCTTTCCGCACCGTTCAACGTCCTACTTGCCATAGCAACTGTCTTTTCCTGGCCATCATCATCTTTCTGTGCCAGTCTTGCACCTAAAGCATACGCTGACGCGTCTGTATAAAGTCTGTACTCTCTACCAATCACAGGGTGATGAATTACTAGCTCTTCTACAAACACTCTCTTCAAACTCTCGAAGGCTGCTTGATGTGTCGAACTCCATTGCCAGGTAACATTCTTCTTCAACAGCTCGAAAAGTGGTTGAGCTAACTCTGCGATTTGGTTCGAGTAGTTCCTGTAGTATCCAATCACTCCCAGGAAAGCTCTCAACTGTCTTTCATTAAGTGGTTTCGGAAATTCCGTAATTGCTTGTAGCTTGTCCTTAGCTGTCTTGATTCCTTCTGGGGTAAGGACGTGCCCTAAAATTGATACCTCATTCCTACAGAATAGTGACTTTCCGAACTTCACTGTCATACATGATTCTGCCAATTTTCTCAGTACTGTGTCAATATGATTTAAATGATCTTCAAATGTCTTAGAGGTGATCAAGATGTCGTCGACATATGCACGAGCAAACTCTTTGCACTCTTCTCCAAGTGTAATGTCTATGCATCGAGTAAATTCTGCTATCGCGTTGCTAATTCCGAAGGGCATAACACGGAAACAGTACTGCTTG
>PNEQ01041493.1:0-10826 GCA_003012365.1 Medauroidea extradentata
TAACGAAAGCTGTATAAAAAATAGTTTTCGTAATGAGATTTAAAGGGATATAACATTAATGTTCTAACAAACAACTAAATCATTATGAACTTACCGTTGTAGACACAAAACAACAAAAGATAGCACAGTTATAACCACAAAACAAGATAATACTATGTTTTCTTGCTCAAAATAATGTTAAACATTTCAACTGGATGCAATCTCAAACATAGAATAAACAACTCACTATAATGTTGCCATTGCTACCAACCGCTTCAATTAAAACCTCTATGGAAACAAAACATAAATTGCATACACTTTTTTACTAAGGTCACTGCAGTTAAAGCTTCTGTAGTAAATATGCGAAACTGCCTATTCGCAAATTTACCATGGCTGAAGATGCTTTATATCACACTTTCGTAAAATTGCTATGGCCGATTCTAGTGACTGTTGTTGAGATACACTTTCGTAACTTTACTGTGGTGTGCTTTGATTAACAACAATGCAATTTACATGAAAATGCCAGTATATCAAAAAATTCAGATTCGCAACTTTACCATTGGAATGACGATATATATATATATATATATATATATATATATATATATATATATATATATATATATATATATATATATATATATATATATATATATATATATATATACATACAAAATTCGCGTTATCATTTGGTAGCAGACTAAACTTCACTATCCTATACATAACAGAGCATAATCTGCGGTTCAATTGGCCACAAACTTTTATGTATTGTCATTTACGTGTGTTACGTCTTTGCTGAGATTGGCGTCTCTACCGTGTAAGTATTCTCCGCGGCAAGTCACGACAATATCGGCCAGCGGGAGACGTCGAACGAGCCTATAGTCACTTGGAGTCTAGTCAGCTGTCAGAAAATAACGCGAATTTTGCATGTCTGTATATATATATATATATATATATATATATATATATATATATACATATATACATATATATATATATCTTAGAAAATAAACACCTTTTTTAACATACAATATCGAGCGCGGGGAGTAGTGATAAAACACTGACTCGCATTTGGGGAAACCGGGTTCCATCCCCGGCTTCGGTAGTCACGATTTCGGTTTTCCATGGAGATTTTCGAAATCAATTAAGACTAATACTGCAATGGCTTCTTAAACAGGAACTGGCCAAGACTACTGACCCCTTTCCCCGTGTTATTTTACCAACGCCATGTGTTGTTCGAGGTCACGTAAAGTGAAATAAATAAATATAGCACCGAAATATCTGAAAACATATATTGGTCAAATTGTGTAGGTTAAAAAGTTTAAGTATTTTGGGAAGTCAAAAAAATTGTTTGTAAATAGCTGTTATAGAGTAAATGATAGAACAAATGGAAACAGCAACTGTTAAATATTCTGTCTAAAAATTAAAAATAAGACATTAGAATAAAGCTGGGAAGCCGGAACGCATATATGTAAGCGAATGTTTAGCATTGGGTTGCAACTTATTTAAATTAAAAATACCAGTAAGGCGAATTATTAGAAAAAATAAGGACCACGATAAACTACGTAATATATAAAATTACGAAGAAGCGATACCATTTATTTAATCGTAGAAAACGAAGCATAAGTATACCGGACGCAAGTCGGTATATTAATCAAAAATATATCAAAACATTAGTGTGTTAAGAAATCAACGACAGGTTAAATAAAGGAAGTAAAAAGGATTTGAAAAAGTAATAAAAAAGCTGAAGGAACAACTGACGGGTAAGTGTTTAGGGAAAAAGTATTAAATATGTAAGTATTCCAAGGAAGGAGAATGAAGTAGACTGGTCCAAAGTAGCCAGCAGATAGACAGAAGCAAATAGCGAACGAATGAAAGCATACTGGAAGAAAAATAGGACAAATAATAAATAATCGAAAATGGTACGTAGTCCTTTGATGGCCCACTAAAATAAGTACATGTATTTACCGGTTAAAAATGGCTACTCAGTGCTACCTTCAATCGGGCCTGTGAAAATGTAAGTCGCCTGTCCACTTTAAATGACACTCATATAAAGCACATGCCGTTATGCCTTTAGATGGAAAATTCGGGAAATTGTTAGAAAAAAAAATAAATCTGTTCGATACGTGAATGTAAAGGTTTTGGCGATCAAAATAAAAATATGGTAGCCGTAACTTCAAGTCAATACGTGGGTCTGGCACAACATATGGGCGTTGGTACCTACTTTGGATACATTGTCATCGAATCTGGCAATTTATGCTACTAACGTTTAGAGATACAGCAGATTTTATTTTTATTATTTTTTTATAAATTTGTTTCTTTCGCCGTAAAAAAATGTGTATAAATTTAAATATTTTTTATTTAGTTTTTACATATTTTTCTTTATAAAATTGAATTTTATTTATAACTTAGGGTACGCTCTTCCTTAATGATTTCGTTAACTAACACTTTTTCTAAATACACCTTTTAAATTATTTCTTGAGTAATGAAAATTCCGCAAACAACAGTAGTAATCTTAAAATTTTCAGGACAGGAGTTTAGGACAGATCACAAATACAATAAAGAAAAATAGAATGGAATAACCAACAGCAGCAAATTAAAACAAACTTAAAACAGACGAACAAACACAAACACAAGAAAACAAAGAAACAGAAACACAAGAAAACAAAGAAGCACAAATGTTTGGCCTCCTGTCCTTGAGGTAGAGAAGTAAATCAGCAGGATAACAAAATGGCCGCCAGAGTGGTGTTGCCAAAGATAGTTCAGTGTTGCCAGACTTCACATAATATGTATTTCAGATCTGGCCTTTACTGCTGTCCTAAAAGTTTTTAATATTATTAAATTATTTGTCAACAGAAAATAAAACCCTCTTGGTAAAACAGCACAAATGCCATTTTTGTAGTTCAGTTTAGTTCCTCGGTCGCGGTATGGCTGGGCAACACCCTTAATCTGGAGTGCTCTGGCCGCCCGCAAACCAGCGCGCCTCTAAAACATCTTGTGTGAAGGGGTTATCACTTGGCCCCGACATGGCAGGGCAGAAGCAAGCATAACTCCATCCTCTACCCTTACCTCCTCGCACACTTCCCACGACAAATTAATTCAAGCCCCTGACGTTCCGCGCAACACGTCGCACGCTAATTGGTTCTCCCCGCTCAGGAGTTAGTGGAAGATAGAGGGAGGGGAAGGGAGTGGCACTGGAAGTTTGGCAACGCCGTCCTAGAACGAAAACTCCTGACTTAAGGCCCTGCTCTCTTGTTTCTGTAGTTTTCGCGGCAATTATTTATTGAGCCTAAATAAGAGGATATACCAAACATTCAGTTTGGCAGTTTAGTTTAAAATGTTTTACCATGCTTGGTAAATTATTCAAGACTCTAAATATTGTGGTTATAGCTTATTACGTAATTAAACACATTTTTTGTAAATAATAGTTTAAGTTGAAACCTTAAAATGTATTTCCTTGGAAAAATTAGCTATCACGGCTAAAATATTTTAATCAAAACTTCCAAACAGTATTTCCTTGTTTAAGCTTAAAATAGCAACTATCCTAAAACATTAATTGCCTTACAGAGAAAAATCGTGACAGAGAGAGAGAGAGGGAGAGTGAGAGAGAGAGAGAGAAAGAGAGAGGAACGAACAGGAGACTGTAAGACACCTGAAAACGCTTAGAATGTTTTTGTAAAATTGTCCGACCACTAGAACCCTATTGTTTTATATTTGTACTGAGTACTTCTTAAATTGTAGGTGTCACTAACGTCGTCATTTCTACAGAGTATACATTTTTCAGTTGACATGTCGGTCAGAATTTCACTTTTGCTAACATAATGAATAATAAATTCTGAACAGCGATAACTGAATTGCCATGAAGTACCATGTGAAATGTCAGTAACAAATATGTAGCCAATCATTTTACGTGCAAAAAACACATTTCTGGAAATTACGTAATATTTGTAACTGCAAAAATTTATTTTATTTGCAACAAAATTTCCACAAGGTGAATAACTTATGTATCATTGAATCCATGTTTGTTGTGCTTTATTTTAATTGTATAAGTGAGTGTTTTCCTGTGGTAAGTTAAAAAAATGTTGACATGTAATAAATTATATGTAAAATTAATTTTGTTCCTTCCAAGCAGGGTTCAAAACATGAAATAAAGAAGATTGATTGTAATGCCATAATGCGTCACCCAAATTTAGTTTTCACACTTAGATTACTGTTCAAAAAATCATTATGCTGGCTTTAACTACCATCAGATTCCAGCACTGACCTTCAAAAGACCTTCACCGTACAACAGCTGTCTTTTAGTAGCACGTGGTTTTCGAGTCAAATACGACTCACTACACTGACATTAGAGTTTCTTAACCGCAGTAGGAATGTCTGCGTACGAAACATAGTTAAATGCCACTAAACCGTTATTGTTACGTAGTTTACCATGCACTGTGATTCATAAAAAATATTAATTCTTATTCGAATACAAAGAAAATGTCCATTTAAACATCAGCTTCCTACAGTATAAAATATATTACATAAAATACATTCTAATGAATTTATATATTTGGCTGTTGTAAAACATTTCTATAACAAATTAAGGCTGACTACAGTTAGCAAATAAAAACGTCACTGATTGCAAACTTTTTGTTGCGTCCTATTACTTGTGACGACCCAAAAATATTTATCTCTAGCAGTGAGCCCAATAAAAATCATAATTAATTGAAGTAGTAGATACCCATGATAGGCGTCGTACGAATCAGTGCCACGTGAATAATACTTTTGTGTAGATATGAGTGAATTAAGACTAAAATTGTTTCAAAAAACGATTTTGTGGATATTGAAGCCTATGTGGTACTAATAAATGGAGGCAGTGACAAGTGATGTACTGTCATCCACTTGGGGACTTGCTGGCCAATGTGCCTTATAGTCTGTGCACTTTAAAATGAGCACTCCCCATCACTTAGGCCTATATCCATAACTGTATTTTAATGGAGCCAAAGTTTTTAAGTTTTTGAGGGTGGTGAAACTTTTACAATGGTTTTTAGTTTCAAGGTAGTTTTCATATTAAAAATAGTAAAGCTGATCGCAGAATGACTGGAAGAAAAATTTAAGCAGTGCTAATTTTATCGGGAACAGTCTATACCTAACTTATTTCTCGACAACTTTACAATAGAAGGGAAGTGGATAGTTTACTGTGTTTGAAATTATGGCTAGGAAATTAGTGGTAATAAAATCATTTGCAGCACTAGTTAATGAAGTAATTATATAAATGCTGGGACTAAATATATACTGGTTTTCTACTGGTTGGAGGTACCAATTGATTTAGGAAAATGTTTCAGGATAAATTCCTCCTAAATTACTGGACGAGCACTAGAATTTTTTACATCGCCAGAGTACCACTGAAAGTTATCGCAGAAAATAAAACAGTGGTTTAATAGTCTCGCATGAGTTTCAAATTAATTTGAGAGAATTTTTTTTTAACATATGAAGCGTAATTTCAAATTTATTTTATTATAATCAATTCGAAACGTTTTAAAGTTACTTTATGCTAAAATTTTTACAGTGTCCTCCACGACAACTTACACAAATACAAATAACGTAGCTTACAGTCAGCGTCGAAACAGAAAAGTGTGATGCGACCATTAGTTTCTTTTCAATATCATATTGTGCTAAACACGTTGACTTTTCTAAATATGCTGTGACCTGGTATAAAAGAATTGCAAAGAAGGTCATTCGCAGTAAAGTAAACGCTAGGGTGCCATAGAAGTGTGCTAGGTAATAAGTACACTCGTTTATTTCCTTGATACTAAATGTGATTAAGTAGTTCTATTTACTCTACTAATCCGAAACTTCCAAACGAACGATAAAGTATTATTGTCATTCACTGCGAATTTCAGACGTTTAGACGGGAATAGACCCGGTATAGTCCTATTTGAACTCAGTCGTTCACCCAGGTGCCCGCTTGATGGCGCGGTGTTGCCACATACCATTGTAGGCCTCCTAGGTCCCTACTCACCCCAACATTCACGGCGTCAATCACGAAGTGAAGTACAGGTACTTCTGTTCATGTACTCGTATAAAAGATATATGTTAGAAACATATTTAAAGATATTGCAATTTTTTGGCCAAAGGTATCTATTGTGTGATAAAGTTGTACGTAATATACAAACAACTGTATTTAAGTTATTTATATTCAAACGGCATAAAGATTGTGTATACACTCCTTAAATGAATCTCTTTAATTTATTACACTTCACAGTATTACCTCTTTCCCGATAAAGTCAGCCATGTAGGTTGCTTTAATTTTTTTTCTGGGCCCACTTTCGGCAACTTAATATATGAAAATACCAACTGACCAGCGCATTGAGCGAATACGATGCTTACACAATAAATTAAATTAAATAACTCTGTATACATCTTTATTTTTGACGCCGCGTGGTAGCACTAGCACAATTCCAGAGACGTAAGTGAATGGGCGAATTTTTAAATTAGCTCGTTCTCTAATCTGGTATTCCGTGCAGCTTGAGTGGTCAGTGCTTCCTAGAAATCAAATGATCAAGAACAGTTTCTGCGACCAAAATGCTGCTTTGAAACCAACTTTTATCATACCCAATTCTTACAAGTATTCTAAATCGCTTTATATTACCGTTCGTTCATGTCCATATCAAGTGAACAAATTTGGATGATTGTTAACAGCTTTGGTCTTGAGAGACGGTGTGGGATGTCGTTAGGTGGATATGAAGCCGTTTGGAAATGCACGGGAAGAGAAAATGTAATCAAAAACCCAGTGACCAGTGTCACTGTTAAACACAATATTCAAATTCAAAAATCCGTGCCCTATATCGATCCCGATACTTTTTCGGGTAGGATGCCACAAACTAAATCAATGTATTTTTTCGACAGAATGCTGTTAACAAATTTTTAGAACATATATTCAGCACTGTACCAAGTTTTTTAATTCCCTACTTGTTGACAAATATTTTAAGCTTGAATGTGAAGTATATTGATTTTACAAGAACCTTTGAACTTTGTTTAATCTAGGTTTAACTCTAAACTTTAACATTAAATGCCCGAAATAATAGTGTTTGCAATTAAACAGAGATTACGGCGTCGTGTTTATGGCAGGCCGATATTTGCGACACTATTATATGATATATTGATGCGAGTCTAAAGTTGAAAGTGTGGTTCAACAGATACTCGAAACTGGTCACCAATAAAAGTTTATTTGAAATTTATTAGATAATGTTTGAATAATCTTTTTGAAAACTATAAAACTGCTTAAAATCGTTGTGACCATACAACAAAATCTTACATTAAATTATATAATATATGTTGCTATTTTCTTTGAAATACGAACAGTGACCAAGAAGACACTATATTGAAATGTCAACAATTTTATACTAAGAAATAAATGTGATTCTCGATTTATACGTTAACTAGCAGTACGCCCGTGGCTTTGCTCGCGTGTATTTCTCAGAGCAGATACCTCTTAGTACGCCAGACAGGTTGTTCAGTCAACAAGCGTTAGAATGACAAATATGCTAGTTGAGTTAACTCTGCAGCAGGATAAGTAGCTATAGCTGTCCACGCGAAAAGCCGTCTTGAGATTGTCCCTGCCACTAACAGCGACTGTGTCTTATCTATAGTCACAGCAAAGTTGACGTTGTGAGGTAATTACAGACTGTTAAATATAAGAGATTTATCGAATGAAATACGTAGTTTACGTGGTATTAAGACTGATTTCCTTCGAGGACAACTATTGGTGATGTTGCCTTCAATAACATATATATTTTTCAAAACCTTCACTTGAAGTTTGGCATTAAGGAGTTTTTGCGGGATAATGTTTCGCTGAAATATGAACGTATTTGGTGCCCCAACCTAGATGTTAGTGAGATGTGGGCTGATGCTGACGAGGAACATAGTGGACTGCATAATCCATTTTTACAACTTTTGGACTTCATCCAAATTGCACTAATTTCATATTCCTTGCATTTTAGCGTGTTAGCCATGCACATTGTCACAGACTTTAAAGGAATTTGACCCCAGAACCTCCCGAAAAATAGATCGGAGCTACAAATAACTACGCCACATAACGTCGAAATTATTCCTGAAAACTACTTTTAAAAATAAAATATTCTGGCTCATAGAGGTCGTACAAAACAACGTCTCGATATAACTGTAGAATGAAACTCCTGTGTAAGTTATTTCTCGCTGGTCGTACTTGCTTTTCGGATCGCCTGCCTTGGAAGTTCATAAACAATATTTTCTTCGTAATGAAATTATCTTACATAGTAAAAAAGTTGCAATACCTTTTTAGGTACTTACGTAAGCATAATCCTGATGCGAACACCGATTCAATATCTCTACTGTTTAGATAAGTATCATCGTCTGATATAAAACCAAATTATGCCTTTTCACCCCTTTAGATATCGAATTTCAGAAAATTTTAATTTCACTACTTAGGTATTTGTTCAGGTATCCAGTAGAAGCGAAAATCACGACGATAGCTAATTCTGAAAGCAAATTCGATCATTCATTAAAATGTCACATATCACCTCTGTACAGTACTGAGTGTTCGGATTTTGAAAAATCTGAAAAACTCTTTTACTGTCATTTACGTAATCATCATCCTGAAGCAACGAAATATCCTAATATCTTTCGATGGGTTCGATATATATCGAAGAATTATCTAAAACACATTCCAGGTCTTTTCAGCTCCTGAGAGACTGAATTTCGAAATATCCTTGTATCACATTTTAGACTACTTAACTGGTGTCTCTTGGACCTGAAAAACACGAAAATAGTCCGCTAGGTTAAAGATATACGGACGATTAATTAAAAACACATTTAATCACTTTTCATCCCTTTTAACCTCCTTTGGCGTGTAATTACGAAAATTCGTGAAATTACATTTTAGGCATTTGAGTAAGCATCAATCTTAAACAAAAATCACGTCACCATATAAAAATCAATGGGATCGATATATATCGATTGTGAATCGAAAACACAACTTACTTTTTTTAACCTTTTCAGTGCCGAATTAGAAAAATATATTTTAATGGTATTTGGGATATTTACAAAAGTATCAATCTACAGCCAACAGCACTTCGATATCTCGATTGGTTCGATAGATATGGAGGAATAATCGAAAACACATTTCACGTATTATCACCCACTTATTTAAAGAATTTCGAAACATCTTGGAATCCTGTCATAGACATTTGCATACGCGACTAATTGAAGTAAAAATCACGACGATAGTAAATTGGCATTTATCACTTTTTACTGTTTGGGGGTCGAATTCCAAAAAAAAAAAAAAAAATCCTAAAACATCTCTTTGGGTATTTACGTAAGCAACATTTTCAAGTGAAAACCAATTTTTTTCCCTACGGATTCATTAGATATCGATAGTTAATCGGCAACACATTTAAGGTCTTTTCACCCCCTTAAATTTTGAATTTCGAAAAATCCTGAAATTGGCTAATATGCATTTTTATGTGACATATTAAAGTAGAAATCACGATGATAGGCCGTCAGGCCCGAGCTCTATCGACGTCTCTTCGGAAACACATTTTACCTCTTCACCCCCTTAGAGGTCGAATTTTGAAAAATCCCTTCTTAGTGCTCGCCTACGACATAAGAGAATATCATACAAAAAATGTCATGGTTCTAGGTCAAGTAGTTTGGGCTACAGTTTGATATGTCAGTCAGTCAGTTTTCTCTTTTATATATAGGAATAAATTCGTGCTTTTTTTATTTTTGTCACAAACAAATTACTAAATGAAATAGAAAATACGGAACTAATCACTTGTTGATTTGGCAAAAGAAAAACTAGCTTCTTTTGTACTATAATTGCATTGTAACGAAATATTTCTGCAAAGAAAATAAGCGGAATGTGCTATCTGTAACGGTTGTTGCTTCCGGAAAGCGACTCTCGAACTTCAATGTGACCCATTTAACAGACACGTTTCGTTAATTTACGTGCACACCGACAGCGCGTGAGTGAAAGCTTACGTGAATAAAGGACGTAATCTAGTTCATATAAGATTTTAAAAATTATATTTACAGTAAACTATATGCATAAGTAACAAAAACCACATGTTCGATTCTCGGATAAAGCAAACATATTTCATGTTTTTGTTATTTTCTTAAGTTCTTTCGTAATATACAATATTATAAAATATAACAAGAAACTTTTACATCTTGGGTGTGTGAAATATAGCCATGGTTCAGCTGTATTGTCTCTTACGAAATATAATTGTTATTAAACTGGAATATGGTCTCGTTGTTTACGAGATGCATCGCTACAGAATAAATAGTAAATTAATTTACATGTGTTTTCTAATTAATAATAGTTTTTCAACTATCATATGAAAAATTTTTAACTTGGATTTGACAAAAGTGTGACCGTCATATCTCTCTGACGGGCACGGATTTGAGCAATAATAACAAAGTGTCTTGCTACAACATTTTTTAACAACTTATTTTGCTCCCAATTCGTAATTTTGCACATCGTTCTGAAAACGTTCGTTGCCACATTCAGTTTTTCCCTTGCAAGTAACATCAGCATATGATGTCCCCAAATGAAACCCTAGTTCAAGGGAATAATCTTGCTTTATAAAATATATTTATTAATTTTTAAGAGCGTTTGTTCGGTCGAGGGGTTCTAGGCACTCATAGTACGTAACAAATGAAATTAAGTGTATTTTAACTCAGATAGGTCAACTCTGTTTATAAACACCACACACGCTGTGAAATATATTTTAGCACTTTTCGATAACTGACGCGATTGTGGCAAAACTCGTCGGTTTCGTTACGTAACATTCGTTAGAAAGTAGTTAGGGTGATCAAATTTGAAG
>PNEQ01041493.1:10926-34367 GCA_003012365.1 Medauroidea extradentata
ATATAGAGAAGGAAGTAATTGGAAATCACAATGAAATTGATCAAGTTATATTTATTTGTACGCATAAATACAATTATGTCAATTTTTTTTTTACAATTTAATAGTTTTTACTCCACGCAGACGCATCGCTCACTCAAGTAGGAGAGAGACGGATGTCGAACGCTGCCGAACGCAAAGGCCGATTGTACTTCTTTGTCGCCCGTTCCGCGCTCTCGCTTGCACTTCAAGCCTTACATGGAACGCCTCAGAGCGAGGTAACGCCGCATGAGTCATGTTTTTTCGTGCGTGCAGCCGGCTCTATCGAATTATAAGACGTTGTCACGTCAAAAACAATTATTTAATATTTGCATTAAATTATATTAGTTTTATAGGTGTTATACTCAGTAGTCAAAAACATATCTCAGCCAGTTTTCCCATAATGTCATTTAGAAATAAAAAAAAAAATCATTGAAACCATATGTTATTGGCTACTGTTTGACGTATATAGAAAAATCCATTTAAAAATTAATTATTGTAATTTCGTATTTTTTCTCTACCATACAATGGATGCATTCGTAATATAACCTTGGTAGTCGAGGTGTTTGTTACATCGCGAGGTACAGTAGCCAAGATTAGGATTTTTATTTTATCTGCTCCTCCAAACAACTGTAAAGCATTAGTAAAAGAACAGCTTCTGGAGAATATTTGTGTAGACTGAAGAGTGCGTTAAGCGATTTAGACAGGCGAAAATGATATTTAATAGTAACAATAATTATTATTATTATACACACCTGTCAGTACCAAAACAATCGAAAAAAAGTATAGTAACAGGGTATTTAAAGACGACCTACAAGTCCACGCATCCATTCATAATAAGAAATGCTACCTGAGACAGTAGTGCTGAAGTTATAAAACCTGGTGTGGAGCAATGGAAGACTTCTTCTCACAATTTTAAGTTTCATGGCAAAGTTTTTGTCCGGATACTATCCAAGTTTACAATCAACGTTGTTACAGTCAAGAGCGAAACACGACCGGAGTTTGATAACGTATTGGGCAGTCATGTCGTGGTATTCTGTCCGACGCATTATTATCCTTCAATATTAAGTGATCATGATCATCCGATTGTGCTTTTGTTCCCCACTGAAGATGCCAGTTGAGGTCTGGCATGAAGTTGGATAGACATATCAACAGTACCACGTTTATTTTATTTTTTCAAAATTTGGTATGTAATTATTGCATAGCAAGTTATCATATGATTGCATCCATATATCTTAAGTATTTCCTTATGATTTATCAATGTCACTGGGAAAATCATGAAACATTATATCATTGTGTACTCACTATAAAGTAATAGTACTTGTATTAAAAGTAAAAAATAAGGAAAAACTAACATTTTGTAACATACAAGATTAGAAAATATATTTTAAATACAAGTTAAACACATTACGTAAGTAAAAGACTTTGACAAGAGTTTTTCCTACTGTGTTTCTAGTGCAAGTGTAGTAGCATAGTAAATAATTCGTCCAAAATGAATATAACTTATTAGAATACCAATAAATTGCTATTATAAATATATATGGGTCAGCATGATACAATTTTATAACTATCACTGATATTAGGAAATAAGAATATCTAGACATATAAATAGTATAATTTTTATATATCTCCCTGTGATGTCCTTTTCCACTTGTTTAACTTTGAATTCATTTCTCGCCGCCTTTTCCCATCTTTTTGTAACGAATATAACGAGCCAATAAGAGCACAGCATAGTATCCAAAAATTTTGCCACGTCCTGCGATGGTGCTCGTGACCCGCGTTTGGTTATAATAATAGGTGTCGATGCTCTGTCTCTTACGTGATTAATGTTGGGTGATTGGGTTCGTATTAAGTAATGTTGTAGTATGCCCGGCTAGATCTAATCAAAATAAAAAAACAGAGGAGTTTCTCTTTTAAATCTGCCTAAGGGACTCACGCACTGCGGGTTGCGTCACGAGAGGTAGATACTTATAGTTTCTTTCGACGAAAAGAATAGGCGCTTCCTCCGGCAGCTTTTGATCGGTCACGACTTAAAACTATAATTATTATACATAAAATTATCTTAATGTTACTAGCATATTCGAGTCTGTGACATTCCACAGGTTAAAACTATACCAGACACGATATCTCTGTGATAATATTAGTAATAGTCATATTTTATACTGTTTTTATACTGGCCTATCATGGGATCCCACATACCCTCACAATCAACACTGAAGTTAAAATGGATGGCAATATGTTACATATGACAATAAAGGACCCTTCATTACAATCAATCATTATAATTAACCTAAACTACAATAATTTCTATATATAAAAGTATCAATAAAATTGGGCCGTCACAATTTCACAGCCACGAATATATGAGGTTCAAAATTAGCAACGTGGAACGTTACTATGGATGAAACGAGTTCGTCTCGAATTCTGTCAGAACACATTCGAGACTAGCCAATTCGTAAGAAAATGAAACTGTGCCCTGTAAAGTGTTCGAAAATACCAATACTCAGATGATCTTGGTTGATAATGGGACTCGCATATACGTAAAGATATCATAGACTTGTGATTCAATGACTTGGTTAAGCATAAAATTGTATAATGGTCCACAAAGCAGAACATTCCTGGCTCTTACGTAAGCAGTAGATCTGCAGCACATTCTGGGACTAAAACTGCGTCACAAAGCACACTTGTGTTTCTACAATTTTCGAGCTACCTGTTAAACGCAGTTCAATAAGTTTCTTACATAAATGAATTTATAATGTGTATGATGTCCGTCATGATCTTCAGGACACAAAACATTGTAAACTTAATTTTAAATCTCTTTAATATGGCTTAATTCGTTCTATTCAGGTTGATGTATTTTAAGTTAGGCTTAACTGGACATAACCGAAACTAATACACATCAAAGCATGTTTGACCTTGAAAGTGACGTTATGAACGTAGGAACGCACTTCTGTTCCAAAACTTCATAATAATGCTACGCATTGAATATAGCTTTAAAGCGAATCATTCCGCGAAATGTCCGGATCGATAGTTTTCAAGATTTTTGGTTCCTGATAACTGTAAGAACGGCTTTACTCTGTACATAATAGTTAATAATCACAATCGTCAAACTAGTTGAGCAAATTCAAAAATGTTATCTTGCGAAGTAATTTTGTGTATCTGTATCCAAAGCGTGGAATGAGCTCCCAGAAGAAATAAAAACCATAATATCTACATTGGGATTCAAAAACAAATTTAAAAAGAAAGTTTTTTTTTCAAGCAACAGACTTAATTTTGAAAATTCTTGTTTCTCAAATTCAGTTTTCTCGTATTTTTTATACGTTAGTAATAATTAGCTTTAGTTTACAGTAAACATGTTATTTTGTTACAAAACAAAAGTTAAAATTTTAAAATGTTTTTTTTTTTTTTTTATTTTATACTAGATCATATGTTACTAGAATATAAGTGATTAATATTCCTTTCTTTTACATTATTTTACATAAAATTGTCATTTTGCTAAAGCAATATTTTCTAAAAACAGACTTAGTTCCATTTGTAAATGAACGTTTCAACAGTTTGTTTTTGTTGATATTTTTTTATTGTTATTTATAACTTCATAATGTGAAATAACCCTGTTTAAATGTAAGAAAAGGCGTACGTCTTAGTTTCGCCAAGTAAATAAAATAACATAAATAATATAATCATGTCTAATGTGTATTGCCGGTAGTTTTCACGAAATTATTCTTGCACCACTTAGTTTCAGTGGCTTACGTACACATCAGCAGCTATGATTCTTGGTTATTGACAGCGTTCTTTGTGTACAGACATCGCTTATTTGACTGTGCCAATCAAAACAACATTACTTCGATACCACTCGCCTGTGATACGCGGGTAGATTCCTAAAACACATCTAATAATTGAGCAAGGATCATTAGTACAAGTGTGCACACAAGTCATTGGAACTAATTGTTGCAGGGTTTTTTTCGGGAAAATAAGCAGCGCTTTTATATAAGACATTTTCTTTAATCAGCGTAGACTTCAATACTTTGCATTGTCTATTTAATTTTATGATCGGATTATATACATGCACGGTAGCCTTTAACTGTTAGTAGACGAATTATTGTTATGTCAGTCAATTGTGAGACTTGGTTTTAATACGTATTGCTGTTTGTCCATTCTGTATTTTTTTGAGACGAGACCAGCCTAGGATGAAAATCTATGTAACAAATTCACACAGAAATTGACGTCGTACGTTGACAATGATGTCAATACAGAAGGCAAACAACACAACTTACGTGAAAGGGACTAAGGGAGGCTTTTGTTGAAAAAAAAAAAAAAAAAAATCCCGGCATTTGGAGTGAAAAAGGAAACAATGGGAAAACCCCATGTCAGGATGCCTTGACTGGGTATCGAACCCGGGTCCTCCCAAATTCGAGTTCAATGTGTTAGTACTGTTCCATCTCACTCTGTGTCAACCTTGAGCTCGGTGCATAGGGAAGACAAAATAACTGGTTGGCAATGTTTAGTTGTATATTTATCGCTACATATCGCCCATTAAATTATAAGTCCATGTAATATAATTACATATTATAGAAAGCTGGCGCAGCTATAATGGTTTAAACTCTCATTTGGGAGGACTTGGGTTCGATCCTAAGTCAGGCCATCTTGATTTCGGTTTTCAATTTATTTATTTTTATTATTCAAAAGTTTACATCTCGTTAGCAATGTGATTCATAGAGACGGTTACACATATTTTTATATTCCACCAAAACTAAATTACACCCTTGCCTCACCCGGGACTTGAAACCTGAACCTCTCATCGCAAGTCGGCGCGCCACCCGATTGCGCCACGGAGGTCAGCCTGGTATCCACAGGTTTCCAAGATCATGCCAGAGAAATGCTGGTATGATTTACCAACAAATACTGTAGCCGTTCCTCTTAGTACTTTAATTTGGCTGTTCAAGAGACAGTAAAAACAACATAAATACCAATAAAAATAATTACGAAACTTTTCTTATTATAGAAGATTAATACAAGAGTCTTATTTCTGTGTAAATTAATGACAACTTGCCAGAGTGATATATGTAATTATTCCTCTTACTTAGACGACAGTGTAGTCACAAAGCTTTTCGCAACATATCCAATCAAATGCCCTCGCTGTGGTGGCACAGCTTTATGGTTAGAACGGACTGCAAATAAAAGAGCGACTGTATTTCGCGAGCCCCAACTTCACTGTGATTGGAGACACTTACGTGCACTGCGTGTTTACCTAGGTACTCAGGCGTTACCTTTGCTTAACAGCAGATCATACCCGAAGTGGACTTTAACTTTTTCAGCCGCTCATTTATTCTGAACAGGACTGCACGTGCACGATCAAACCGACAACTTTCCTACTAACCTTAAGGGCGCGGCCTACCGCAATTTTCATCATCATTATTTTATTTTGTATTTGTACCACATATTTTTTTCTTATTTTAGACACAAAATGTGACTAAATTCGGCTCTTATGAAATTTTTTTATCTCTCATAGTTTTCGCGTAATGGCTTGTTATAGTAATATTTTGCATGTTTCCGTTTTAACGACTACACTAAAACCAACTGATATACCAAACTGAAAAAAAATCACAGTGGATAAAGACATTGTAGGCTACAATGACATGCTCATAAAATTAGAGAATAAAAATTATTTGAATTTTAAAAAAATTCGGAAACGTAAAATAAAAATTTTAAAAATTCAATAATTTTTTTTAAAATACA
Organism: Medauroidea extradentata; assembly: GCA_003012365.1. NCBI lineage: Eukaryota > Metazoa > Arthropoda > Insecta > Phasmatodea > Phasmatidae > Medauroidea > Medauroidea extradentata. The sequence goes on from PNEQ01041493.1 coordinate 16,678, forward strand.
AATAATTTGTATTCTTTAATTTTATGAGCATGCCATTGTAGCCTGCAATGTCTTCATCCACTGTGATTTTTTTCAGTTTGTTATATCAGTTGGTTTAAGTATGGTCGTATAAACGGAAACATGCAAAATATGACTTTAACAAGACATTACGCGAAAAATATGAGAGATAAAAAATTTCATAAAAGCCAAATTTAGTCACATTTTGTGTCTAAAATAAGAAAAAAATATGTAGTACAAATAAAATATATAATAATGATGGTGAAAATTGCGGTATACCGCGCCCTTAATGTTGTAATATGGTATTAAAACTTTAACCAATAAATCAATTAGGAAAATCGTACATTAACGTACTTATGAGACCGCACTTTTATGCGAATCCATATGCACCTACATAAACAAGGTAACATGTTTTCTGCTAACCGTTATGTTACAATACCGTTTTAAAATATTAGGTAATAATAGCAAGAGGAAAAATAAGCCCTAACGTACATATGCGAATGTATTTTAATGAGAGTGCATATGCACGTCCATGTACAGTCCTACAACTTTCCTCACAACGTAATATATTGAAATCTATTTAAAATTGCAAGCAATAAATGAAAAAAAAAATGTCATGCAGCCAATATCCATGAATGACAGCTGAAGATGTGCACGTAAGGCACTGAAAGACTTGCTTTCGCTTGTACGAGGAGCTGCAGTGGCGTATCGTGATAGTGTTCCAAGGCATGCGGCGCAAAGCAGTGACTATACACAACACTGAGTTGTCTGTGAGACCTATTAGACTGGTAGAGGTACGTACAGTTTCGATACAAGAGGCAAGGTACGTATTGTCCAGTAATACACCTCGGCATTCTCAACACATGTTTATTGTATATGACAGGTAGGCACATTCAGTCCACGTGCTCAAAGCGAATAGTCGGAGCTTATATTGCATGCCTTGGAACATGACCACCATACGTAGAGCCGCGATTTTATGGCGAAAAGATTTTTGCAACATTTGGTTTTGATGCGTCATGTGCACACCTGTACCTCTGCTACATCGTCTGTGGTTGGATGATTTTACTCTCACTGGCCTTGGAAAAGTATAGACGTACAGACTCACAATAATCTTATCCTGATTGGTGCAGTAAAATGAGAAACGTGTCTGAACAAAGACACGCTGCCAATAACCCTGAAACAGAACTGCCGGTGTGCACGTGAGTCACTGAAACAAAGTGGGGCAAAAATCTTTTCGGAACAAAATCGTGGCTCTAACCATACGCCGCGGCGCACCGCTGAGCTGTTACCTTATTTGACTGAGCCAATAAGAATCCCGCTGTTGTAATACTTGATGTCTGTTATTGGTCTGCAGACAGCTGCGTCGTGTCAAGGTGCATATCACCCAGTAAAATACGACACAATAAACTACAGCGTTTTCAAGGGTATGCTGGCACGAAACATTTTCGCGAAATACCATCCTCTCCATCAATCACTGACCATGAAGAAGAGCTGCATGTGTGCACATGGAAATTAAATTGTTGCAGGATTATCTTCAGCGGAAACCCTGGGCTCTCAGTAATTACAGCTAAAAATGTTTGCACCTCTTTGTTTCAATATCTTACGTGCACATCAGCAGCTCTGCCAATTGTTGTTGGCAGCTTGTTTTCATTCAGGCATGTGGCTTTGTTTAGACACGTTTGCAGTGTAACCACACCAATCAAAGTACGGTTACTCTGACACCCAGACGCCTGTGAATGGCCAGAAGATTCCCAAGACATATCAGAGTTAAAATGTCCAACCACTGACCATGGAGCAGAGCTGCATATGTGTACTTCAGGCTTTAAAAACAAATAGCTAATGCAAATTACTATTTGCCACATAATCTTGGCTCTTGCTGTAACACAGCCGAGCGAGGTGGACAAGCGGTAAAGCACTCGCTTCACATTTGGTAGGACACGGGTTCAATCCGCGGCTCCAACCATCCTGATTTCGGTTCTGCATTGTTTTCCGAAATCATTCCAGGCGAATGCTGGGATGATTCCTTAAACAGGCCTTGGCCGACTCATGCCCCCCCCCTCCGTGTTCATCTACCAAGGCCTTGTGCTGTTCGGAGGCACGTAAAATGCTAAATAAATAAACGAGGTGGACTGTACGCCCTCAAGGGGGTAGGCAGCTGAAAAACGGGGACATATTTACAATTGTTTCAGGTACAGTTTATACCTAAAGTAGACACGAAACTTAATCGTCCTTCTCAAACTATCCATCCCCTTAGATTGTGCAGAAAGGAAACGGAGTGGGAGATTTTGGCGAACAAAGCTGGAAACCTGCATGGCAAATCGGGATAAGGCGTACAGACGAACGGGATTTTTTTTCCAGGCGAAGTCTCTTCTGGCATGACTGCTCGCGGGCACTGGAGATGTGATCGGGCCGTGGTTCTGAATGCTTCCGCCGAAATCACGGCGAAGAAGGGGAGGAGAAAGAGGAGGTAAAGAGAGTTGCGAACTCTGTGGCGCGGAAGGAAGGAAGTAAATGTGAACATTTGCTACGCCCGCGATTGGGTGGCCTCGGTAGTACGGCCCGACTTCCCTTCGTTCTGAATCAAGAAACCTGCAACCCCGGCGAATTGAATACTGAAAAATGGATGCTACTTTCAGTACAGGGATACACAACCACAGCGGACATAGCTTCAAACTTTTGTGTGAATAATTTCAGTGGATTTGAATTTGAGAAACCTATCTACGTTACCAGTGAGGAAACATACCTACAGATCCAGAAGAAACTTTCAAAGTAAAAATAAAACACATACACTTATGTATCTATATAACATGTATATATATTTTTCTCTCATATAAGACGATATTTAATTTCGTGACTACTTTCTTCTGAGTGATTTATAGATCACATTTAGTCTAAGTTGGGAATTTTATTTTAGTTAAAAGAACAAAACATATTTGTCGATTATAGTTTTTTTTTTGGTAGGTGTTACTTACAGAATACATAACTTAAAATCTTTTAGAAGTTTGCAAATAGTTTCTAACTAGGCCTATATAGCTTCTTTTCAACAGTTTTAAAATTTAAAATACAAACACCATAATAATTGATTTGTTATTGCTTTTATCACATAAGTAATACAAGCTTGCTTAAATCAAAAGATGATTATAGATAATAAATACTCTTTATAGATTATATAAAAGTAATTATATTTTTAGACAGCTACTCTAGAAGATAAATAACGAACCATTTAACAAAGACTATGAAGTTTATCTTTTTATGAAACATATCCACGAAATTTATATATACATCGACTTTCTGAGGAATTAAACGCAGCATTTATATGTTTTTAAAGACAGCTTGGTGGATCACTTAAATTAAGTAACCGAAATTACAGATCAGACGAGATACGCAAAATATTATAAATACTTTCGGGAAGTAGCTAGGGTTCCAGAATATGTATTTGTATCATCAGCAACTTGCACACAATCTATTTGACTTTTCCTAATCCTGATGGAATGCTCTTTGTCAATATTGAGTAAGCATAACATTTCCAAGTTTAATCTCTGTTTACTAGGATGTCATGAAGAAGTATACGGATAGTCAGTGCCTGCTTGTGTGTCAGTATGTGTGTGTATATATATATATATATGTGTGTATATATATATATATACACATATATATATATATATATATATATATATATATATATATATATATACACACACACACAAACATATTTGTAGAGACTTAGTCTACATGTCTCACGTCTGTGAACCCGCAAGTTATCCCCGCGTATATTCATAGAGAAGGTACATTTTTGTGTTTTCTATTGTTTATTTTATCCATTCAAACACAGCGTGATAATGCCACAGAATAAATAGTTATACTAGGCGTGAAATAACGGGGTAGCTCATTTGACAGAGCGAACTTCGCCGCTTACTGGCTGCCCGAGGCTGTTGATACCAGCCCCGTATCTATTTAGCTGCTGCGTGTTACGACAAGTATCCTATTGGTCTGGCTGCTGACTAGCAGGGTAGCCACCTTACCCTGGTTGGCGGTAGGCATCTCCGCCATGTTGCTGGTGTGTGACTGAGTTTGCTGTCCTATCGGCTACTTCACGTCTGTATTCCTACGTATTCTGCGATAATGCTAATGACTTTTTCGATAGAAGCTTTGCTACTTCGTGGTGCAAGCTGGACTTAACAAACCTTCATACATTAAAGAAGGCGTCGTCATTGTGCTCCTTTCAGAAGGCAGTTAACATTTGTCACGGACCATGAACATATCTAGTAGACGGTCGTAGGCTTGAATGTACAAACGTTGCTTCAGTGGCCATTTTGAAGGAAATTACGTCTCGAATATTTTCAACTAAAATTTTACCCACGTCCAGACATCCGAATTATTCTCTTGCGCCAGAATTGAAGATACAAAACTACGACGTCAAAAACATCAGTAATTGTTCGCAAGGAACGCATAACACATTCAGCATGTTTACTCGCATATTTTACAATATGAATTTTCTATCACAGCTTTGCTGCACGAAATCACGATTTTTCAAAATTTACTTAACGTTTACATAAACGAATTATGTACCACGTTTTGCAAAGTAATTTGGGAGTCGTGTGAAAATTGTGTGTATTGGAACCACGTGACTGCCATTTGAGTGATTTTAACCACCGATTAAACTGTACAGAAAAACAGTGGTGTTTGTCACAGAATGACGTTGTATACAGCCAGCGTTTGAGTACGAGAGATACAGTGATAGTTAACACATCTGTCACAGAATTAAAGTAAACTATGCATTTCTCCGAAAGCAAGCATTCAACAATAACTTTGTTTGCTATTTACAAAAATAAAGAGAAAAAGTGTAATGTTTTGAAATTCACGTAACCCTAGAATTTTGATCACATGGTTTACAGTTACCTGATATGTATTAAATGTGTATTACGTGCGAAATGGGTAAGACAGTAAGAAAAAGTGGCCGACATATTACTACCGACATGAAATCACGTAATTAGTGACATGTTGTAATACAAGTGCAGTTGGTAACTCACACTTCACTACAATTTGTACTGAAGCGCTGAGAGGGTACTGGTACCGATATAGCGAAACCGGTCGATATAGTCACTATCGTAATTGTGCGTAATTAATATTTGAATCCCCAATATTTTAACCGTTATTTTACCTTGAGTCTGAGACTAAGAATCTAAGACGATGACGTTTTCAACCATAACTGGCTTATTGCACATTTTATGTTAATGGCAATAACGAATGTTTTAAATAATTTTTCACTAAATTGTCCAACTGGGTGTGGCTGTTTGTAAAGCAAAAATAAACACTTTACACAAGATTTTTTTTACAAAACATATAACCACTAGCTGCTATTTCTTTTACTGAAATTTACCTCTGTCTCTATTTAAGCTTGCCGCATGATCACAGTAAAAATAATTAAGTCAGCCGTACCCATACATTATACAACAGTAATAATGACAATAATAATACACATTGTAATAATTATAATTGATACGTAACATAACCATGAAAATATTCGTCTTTGTAGATTCCCGTCCAACCATTAACACCGTGATGCATAAAAGAGTAATGCATGCTTTAAAGTTAGTCATGTGTTGCACCAGGACCGTAGAAATACACGTATGAATACTGGCTTATCTGCAAGTATTTTGTTTGGCCCTATTGCTGACTGATAATTGTTGATATTGCCGCTGGCTTGCCGCTTGACAAGTGGTCTGGTTTTTGCACATGAACGTAAGAAAAAAGCAAAGTTACTACCATTTTTTTCTTTGCGTTTACCGGTAATTGAAATTAGCATTTTCTGTAACCTAAGGCCACCACACAATGGTTTCCATACAAGTGAATATCAATGATGCTCTATCTTCTCCATGCTAACCCTGGCCACTGTAAGTCAGCGCACCAGCGGCGATATCATGAACTAGCAGTCAACGAGAGGGTCAAGTTTTCAGACGAGAGTCCAGACATGTTCTTCTTAGGCCGAGCTCTGCAGTCACAATATACTACTCAAGGGGTTAAAAAAACCGTCAGTAAGTACGAAACAACAGACAAAAAATAATTACAACGGCAAACAGATAAAATAAAACTGAATGATGAAAACTGGATGTATGTGACACAGTTGAAATAGACACCTAGAGGAATGGAAACAATTAAAACCGTAACTGTGGACGTTCAAAAATGTATAATATATGCCAGTAAATTTCGCGTTAATTATTATCATCCGTTTACAGTGCAAGTTGTTGTCCGCTCCATCGTTTTCTTTCATTAGGATACAGCGTAGTGTCACAGAATATTTAGTAATACAGAAGTGAAATAGCAGGTAGGACGGCAAACTCAGTCACACAGGCCAGCAAAAAGGCTTCGCTGGCCAGAAATGTCGTAAAGCGGCTGCCCTGCTAGTCAGCAGCCTGTGATAGGCGTATCTAGGAATAGTTTTCGGAAGGGTTTTGAACTCTCTTCTTGCATAAATGTTTCACCGTTATCTGTGTTTAACATCTGTAAATGTAATTATAACATATTTGCATTTTCTTGGCTTGTGGGTGTGAGCCGCGTCTGAGGATTGTCTTGTCACACCCACAAGCCAAGAAAATGCAGACAACGGCCGCGAAAGCCTGCGATCTATGATAACATATTTCATTAACATTTTGGTTATTTTTAAAGTATTTTCTACCTTTTGTAACGTAAAATATAACACATGGATAAGGAAACTGATATTTTGAAGGGGGTTGAGCCCCGAAAACCACCCCCTGGGTACACTCGTGAGCCAGTCCAATAGGAAACCTGACACAACATGCAGGAGCCAGACAGACGCGAGTGTAGTATCAACATCCTCTGGCAGACAATCAGCTGCGAAAATCGCCAATATAAAATAATTCGCCACGTCATTTAACTTCTATGTTAAAATATAATGTGGGTTGCTATTGTGCCTTGCACGAGGAAGACAACACCAAACTGCCTTTGACAATGAATGGCTACAGTATTGTAATAAAGATGAAATGTGCGCTACGAACTTGAAGGTACAGTTCGTTGGTCGGACAAAAGGAGCACGTACACAGAACGTAAATTACTAAGGAAGGGGTTATACTTCCGGCAGATCGTGGAACAAGGTAGCTCTGCAGCCCCAGAACAAACGGAAGGGCGTCGACCTCAGTGTAAATTGTATCCAGACAAAGCAGCACGTGTGCGAGGTAGGGGACGCGGTTCGCCGACCTGAAGGAGCGAGGTGCGACGGTTGCGATCACATAGTTGGCGAAGAATATTTCAAGAAGAAAAACTAGCAGAAATTCAACAAGATGTTAACAGCATAACTGATAAGTAGAGACCTGAACAATTCGCGTCTTCTTCTAGGAACAAGCTATAACTCCAACCACTATAAGTTCGTGTTAATTTCGTAATTGACCCTCGACTCTTTATGACAGTGACCGGAAGTCGTTGAGCCAGTAACAAAAACGTAACTAAATGAACGCCAATATCACTGTCATATTACACAATATGAATACCTGATAAACGAAACACAGAAAAGTCACGTCAACTTTGTAGGCTATTTAGTACATGTGTGCCAAGTTTGATGAAATTCCTAGACAAATTTTCAACAAATATGGTAAATTATGTACAGAAATATAAAAATGGCTGAAAATATAAATTTGGCCGTTGTTTTAAAGATACGAACACAGGATGAACAATATAGACTAAAGTAATGTCAGCTTTCTATGTAGTAGGCCTATATGTGAACCAAGTTCGGTGAGATTCAGAAAAATATTTCCTGTATGTGTAATACTATGATAAAATATATAAATAGCCGCCATTGTGAAAATATGAACACAGAATAAACGATTAAGACAAGAGTAAAATCAGCTTCGTGTGTAGTAGATTATTTAAACTAATTTAAAATAAATTTTTAAGTCACATTCTTTTTACTGTACATTAGTTTCGATTTTCTTTTGCACCACCACAAATCTTAGTTCGATATACACAGTTTTCTTCGAATATAAACCACTCGGAAGTAGCTTTGAGCAAAGAAAAATTTTGTTTTTAACTATACAGTCACACGCAAATGTTGAAACAATTATTTTCGTTACATCTAAGTCAATTATATTTTCATCAAGGGTGACTAATTTTTGACAAAATTTCCTATTACACCTTAAACAGCGTCTACTCTGTATAACAAACCATGTAATTAAATGTTATATTACGAAGCTGTATAACATGTTACAAATTGAAAAGAAGGTAGTACATTTATTACAACCAAGAACATGAGTGTATATGAAAGTAGGTGTGGTGAAATGGTTCCCATACATTATTGATTGATATCTTATAATATACGTTTTAAAGTAAAAAGTAAAATGTATTCTTATACCGCCAGACTTGTACAGTAACATTGCTAAATACTTGCTCTATTAACAATCGATATACGGTGAATGTCCTATGTTGTGTAAAGGTAAATATGATCCCAACTTTTTAGTAAGTTCTTTACTGTGTAGGACGGAAAATGCTGACGCGGTGGCAGAAACAGAGAGGAGCAGTAGTAGAACTCAGAACGACCGTGGGAAGTAGAAAGCGAGCTTGAGGCGTGGAAAGTGCTGATGAAGATGAAGGGGCATGTGGGTGAGCGGACCGGAGAGATGATACTCGCCGCTCAGTGTTGCCAATTTAACTTTTTCCGCTCTAAATCTAGATCTATTAAAGGTAAGTTTAGTGGCAGGAAGATATCTCTTATGCCTAGAAGGAAATCTAGTTTTTTTTTCTAGCGAGGAGAAAATGTTTTCTTTGGGGTCTCACTTGGTAGTTTTAAGGAGATTTTTAAATACTTTTTTAAAACAACGTAATTTTCATATCGAAGAAAATCCCTACTGCGTTTTCACACACACACACACACACACACACATCTACACACACACACACACACATCTACACACACACACACACACACATATATTGGTAGTAATTTACCTCATTGTTCTTCAGATTTTTTAATCCATATTTCACCAATATTGTTAAGAAAATAAGCCACAAAGAAATATATTTTGCGCACGAACGCTGCTTTGATTTGGAAATACCTACATGAAATTGTTAATCGTACGTCTACTCTTACTCTTGAATTTCTTCAAATCATTCCATTAAAATTTTAACTGTGTTGCACCAATGTGAAGAAAGTACATAGCATGACCATAAGAAGGCTTATTCTTTACGCTTGGCTTTATGATGTGTCATATAAATTAGAGAATTGAAAAAGTGTACTGCGTTTTTCACGCTGACAAGGCATATTGTTAAGTGTGTGTGTGTATATATATATATATATATATATATATATATATATATATATATATCATTCGTAAGGAGTGGTTTCTATTATTCTTGTGACCATTGTATTTGCTCGCATAAGTAACTAAATTTTTACTTATCAGCAGTTTTCCGTGACAAATTAATTAAAATATTAAGCAAAAATTTCAGACATTTGATAGTAATTTTATCCATGCCCTGTGTGCCACAAATGTAGATATGTTCACCTAAACATAAGTTATCGAGAAAAAAAACGGGTCAGTTATAGGTGGTAGGTATAAGTTTTCTTAATTGAAACAGTAAGGCAGAGGTGAGTTGGCAACATTTCGAAATACTGCCGCATTTTCGGAAACTCACCGATCTATGAACCGGTGTACACACGACGTTTGGTAAATTAGTTTATATCGTGTCTGGTTAAATTGATCTATCCGTCGATGCCACATCGGTTCCATCGGCGGAAAACTTCTATGAGACATGCATCATAACATAAATTGGTGACTTAAGGCGGTCGCCTATCCCCCGCTTCAAATGCGTTGCCGTGTGTTCGTAAATAGGTTTTTCTACGAAAATATATTCCACGTGTGTCCATTGTGCCAACGTACGAAATTAAAACAAACTTCGAACAAGGTCGGAACCTCATTGTTAAGACGCCACGCTCATTAAAAACACTGTTTCTAAGCCCTCCGACATGGCCAAAATGGCTTTTCCAGACTTCCGTACTTCAAAATGTACTAACCGAATGTATGTGAAACTCAGGTTGCGACCTGCACTGAACTTAGTTGCAGACTTTCCACCAATAAAATTGTATGGTCACCGCTTAGTGTCCCATAGTTAAAACCGTTCAGCGGGAACCTTGCACGCTAGTTCAGCGCTTGGCTCGTTGAGGCGACGCGGCATTTGATGCGCGCTTCAAAGTTGACCTTACTACTCGTCCTTTTTCGGCCTCTCACGCGCTGGTAGGCGCTGCCCTTAAGGGCAATGGTGAAAGGAAAACAGCAAATCGTTAAACTGCACATGGTTAGTTATAAAGTGGTCGCTTTACTTAGCTGTATAAAGTTACGTGTCCTGACAACAAAATTGGTAGTCTAGTCGCAGCTACATTCATGAGGCGTTTGTGTGGAATCTAAAAATTCACGCAGAGTTTCAGAACGCCCGCTCATGAACGAGTGTTTTACGATATTTTTAAATAAGTCACTGGCGTCTTGTAGGTTGTTGGCAGGTAGGGCACAACTAACTGATAAGGGCTGTGTATTAGTTGATGCATAGCCACTGACACTGCTATACGGCGACGCGTCCACACGTGTGTACAGTTCTCAGAAATTTGTGCATTATATTACTAAATTGGCAAATCAGTAGTTGCCTACAGTGAAAACATGTTTTGTGACATTGAAAATACCGTTTAACTTTAGGCAATTATGATTGGTCGCATCACAGCCATACGCACTTTAAGTCAAAAAGTGAAGCTTTATTTTCATTCTCTTCTACACTTATTTTATGTAATGTATAACACATGTTCATGAGCTTATGTTGTGTAAGTGCCCGTGATCATATAAATTTCACACAAAGGTCTCATAAATGAAGCTGCAACAACCAGTTTTGTTGTCAGGACACGTATAACTTCCTGCAGGTAATCACGGTGGCCACTCTATAAGGCACCATGAGAAGATTAATAATTTGACGTTATTTTATGCACTAGCCTAAAGTTTAGTAAATAAACAAGTAAAAGCACGTGTTTAAGCCTCTTATAGAAGCGCACATGAGAATTTGCGAGGCAATGGAGTGCGTTAGTGTGATTTGCAGAATTGGAAGAATTTATTTTTGGAATTACATGGAGATATAGCGAAGAGTTTGTGTCAACAGTCATCTCTAAATATAATTCTTAACGAGCGCTAAGAATTATAAACAACAATCGTGTTCGAAAAATCAGTCCATTGGTGTCAGTCGGTGTAGAACGTGACGTCATAGGGACGAGTCCCCAAAAACACGGCACGTGAATCGAACTGATTTTCATATTTTCAGAGTTTATTATTATTGTCATAAAGCATTTTTTCTCTTGATTAATGATAAGAAACCTTCCTTTATCGCTGTTTCCTTGTTTAATGTAATAAAAATGTAGCTAATTAATTGCAAATAGTTTTTATGTGAAGTCTTGCGGCAATTATTGAAAATCTGTTGGCAATCCCGTGAATGGTTGCATTTTTCTGCTGCGCACTTCGACAAAATGCTTTGAGAGAATTAAGCGAGGTAAACATATTGGTGAAACCTGGATGTCTGAGTAGTGCTAGCACAAACATCTTAATTATTAAGTCAAGCTGTATATATATATATATATATATATATATATATATGCAGTGGTCGTGAATTGATTCAACACTGCGACGACCTACATGACGTGCCCGCCATTCAAGGTTGATACAATAAAATAGGAAAGATGTACGAACGAGACTAGTGCGCGCGCACGGAATGAAATATTTAGTGGAGGCTGCAAAATATTTCGTTAGTGCAGTGAGGCAGGCATATATTTTTGTGCCCCCACGAAAAACAGTTTTGCTGTCACCACTAAAATACTATGATCAGCAAAAATTATTTTCTGGTTGCTACGAAATAATTTGGCTGTCAGACGCCATTTTTTAGACCTTTAAAAAAGACCACGGTTTTTTTAAACGCTAAATTAAGTTTCGTTTTCGTAACTGGCTAATTGTATCAATGATCGATTATGTTCCTATTATCTAAAAGGTTATATAAGTACCTGATAAAAGAAGGCGTTATTGTGAATATAGCATTAAGGAGACGTTTACTCTAAAAATATTAATTGACAATATTCTAGACAGATGTCCAGGAAAAGAAATAATTAATTTTAGTTACACTGAAACGAATGTTTTGGGTTGTGTGAAGTTCCACCAGCCATTTGAGTGTTGTAAACTGTATCGTGTCGATAAGACCTTGCCACATTTGGTCCTAATTTACATCGTGACTCTAAATTACTTCGTAAGAAAAATTTGAGTTTTTTTACACGTAAACCTAAGTTTTTTAGTCTAACGTTTCGGTTACGTGACATCTGTTTATGACGTACACCACAGTGGCGTAAGGTCCTTGACAATTTACCCTGTTTGCTTCCCGTTCCACTTAAATTTTTCTTAAAATCTTCTTGCTGAATGTTATGTTCAACCGAAATTATATTTTATGAGTCGCTGCTACGGACTTCGTGGCGGCCTTTCGAGTAACATATTCATTAATTTTCATCACAATTATTTTCATTTCGTTTATGTTTTCGTAATTACTCACAAAACTTTCTCGCCCTAATGACATCCTAATTCTCTCACGTTTATATGCCTCCGTCTCATTCGATTTCCTTATTTATGTTCTTACCCAACCCCGTCTTTCTGCTTGGTTCCCAATTTTGTCATTCTGACTGGTCACAACACAACAAGTAGCCAGTAGATATTTCATGACCATTGGCATACAGCGGCGCGTGCACAGGCGTGTACAGTTGTTTGCAACATGTGACCTCCCTAGGCAACAACCCTCGAACCGCCACTGTACGTGACTCTCTGTTTGTCTGTCAGTAAGGTATTCGTTCCTATACCATTCATTCCATTATAATTAACATTTGGTGAGTTGTGCGTGTGCCAGTGAATGTTTCTGACAAAAATATTACATTAATGTGAGAGGGACAAAACAAGGCGTGAAGGCAGAATGGGGTACACAAACATTCAGTAAAATTTATTCCTTGTCAAAAATTTTTAAAACTGTCATTAACGAGACTTAACATAATTAAACACCATTTAAATAAAAAAACTTGGAAATCAATCAAGCGAATTCGCGAGCAAAAGATAGATCAAAATGTAAGGTTTATAAAATTCGGAAAAATATTTCCTAAAATATGTCATAATATAGGCCTACTCGAAGATAAAAATTTCCACCGCAATGAAAATATAAACAAGGGATAAACAGAATACGCACTAGTCAAGTCAACTAAGTAGTATGTGTATCAAGTTTGAAGACATTCGGAAAACTATTTCCTCAGATATGTTATATTATGTTAAAAATAAAAATGGCCTTGGAAAATATGATGAAAGGATGAATGAAATACACGAAAGTTAAGTCAACTAGTTAGTAGCGTACGTGTGCCAATATTAATGAAAATAAGAAATACATTTTCCATAGATGTGAAATAGTTAGGACCATTAACTTGAACTGACTTAAGATACCACTGATGCACACAAACATACACACAGATAAGAATGTAGGCTTGAAATGTGTAGCAGAGTAACATTTTGAGCATGAAATGCCTGAAATATTAATATGCCTTCAGGAATGCTTGCAATTGAGAAAATACTGTAAATTAAAGCTGTACGATCATCATTGCCCTTATTTAAGGCCATGCTCTTTATTTCCTAGCGTATTTGCTATAATTATATTTGAAAACTTAAACGAGAGCCGATATCAAAAACCTGTCTGCCAGTTTCGTTTAATTTTTTTTTGCCGTGGCAGCTAACCTTTTTAAAGCAAAAAATTACATGCGTTCGTCTAAATATACAATTAACCAGAATTTTGTTAATTGCATAATTAGTTAAAACCATAGTATTTACCGCCTTGAAAAATTCTGCCAACATGGAGTAGACAATTTTAAACAAAACCTCCAGACTGATGTATGATACCTGCTCTCGTTGAGGCGTAAAAAATTAATATCTCTAAGAAGTATAAACTTGAGAGCATCATTGCCTTAAACTTCGCTGCAACAAAATCTGTGAGAAAGACTTGTTTTATGAGTGCAGGTTACTGAACCAGTAACAATTCCTTGCCCCTCATAGGCGAGTATTTCGCGTAGATGAAGGACAAGGATGTGCAAGAGAGGAGTACAACATCCTCTGCAGCGAATGGCTAGATAGGTAGAGGTACTTCGACTAGAGGAGGAAGGTATGAGGACAGAAGGACCGAGGAATGGAACGCGCGCTCAATGCGGTCACAGGCAGGAACGCGAATCTCTGCGGCGGGGATCAATCAGGCTTCTTGTTTGAACTAGCCACTTGAGATGCTCTTATGCTCGTCCCTCGAGCACGCACTTCTCGTTTCAACAGTGGATTGGTAAGCCTGTCACTGCAGCCTCCACAACATATATAGCTAGGGAAGGTAACATTTCACGAGTACCTCGACCTGCATGTTATAAGTCCACTGGGACTGTGAATACTCAAGCTACATCAATCAGTTTGTCTCTTAGCTGCTACTCACTAAAACAGCTGACAGTGAATGAACAGATTATAAGGAAATAATATTATCTATTTAAGAATAATAAGAACCACTTTGACAAACTGTATTATTTCGGACATACGGCATTTAAATATTATGACGTCACAGAAATCTTAGAAAGAGACTAAGAATCTTTTGCGTCATGTTGTTTTCTCTTTTTACGTATTTCATTGTTTGTTTTTCTTATTCTCTTTCTAAGATTTCTGGGACGACATAATATTGCAAAGGTGTATGTCCAAAATAAAAAGTTTGTCATTCTGTCCAATTGCATGAAACATTCAAAGACAAGAACCACTTTGTGAATTTCCAAACTAATTTTGTTATGTGTGATTCCCTTCAAGTCGCTGAGAATTATTGCAATTCAGCAGAAGCAAACTTAAAGTATTAATTTTTCAAAACGGAGAATTGTAACGTTATTGGACATTTTGTCTCTCTTTGCTCAGTGCTGACTGTGTATAAGCATCGTGTACTATATGCCTGCGATTAAGTACGTGGAGAATGAAGTGATTAAAATGTACCTATACAAACAGGTATGAACCCTGTGGTTGATTGATGGCATACTGAAAGTAAGCTACTAATATTTCATATACAGGTAGTATTGATGACAATGTAATGTAGGTGTTAACTGCTGCACTCTTTTAGCCAACTCACATTACAATTTGCAGCCAAAAAGTTTAAGTATTACTCTTAGTAATTAGTTAAAACATTTTTTTAACAACATCAAGCGATATGCTTCAGGTGAGGACATCACATAGAACTCGTATTACGCTATGAGTTCATTCAAATCCAAAATAAATCAAATGTTTTAAATATAACATTGCAATGATTCTCAGTCACTTGAAGGGAATCACACATAACCAAATTAGTTTAGAAATGAATCAAGTGGTTTTTATTTGACTTAAATAAGATAATATTATTTCCTTACAATCTGTAAAAATAAGTGTTTGCATTTTTATTTTAGGTGAATTTGTAAACCAGCCAAGCATATATTGTTCTAAATATCAATTTTACGTGATTGTTGAAGTAACAAAGTTTCGAATTCAACTTTTAAAGAAATAAATAAAAAAAAACAGTTGCACATTTAGTAATTTAGTTGGCTATCTGAAACGGAGGAAAAAAAGACGAAGGATCACATGTTGTTTACAGAAGGCGTACCCCTATCACAACTTGAATGGCGATGAAGTTGGCGGAGTGGCGGAATACAAAATGTTCTGAATCCAGAAATGATGAACCAGCATTCAGGTACTACACGGCATGAATAATGGGCGCTGAGTGAAGAAGAGATTTTGTAGGGGTGAAAATGGCCTAGGGGAGTGGGTCCCTATCTGCGGTGTGTTTCTTACAAAAACGATATAAGTGAAATATATCAAGTCGTTATTGTAGAACCATAAAAGGAATGAGTGATTTTGTGGCGGTGACCGTGATGATGTCAATGAGCTTAGTCTCGAGTTTCAAAATGTTTGGCGATAGTTATTTTTTAAAACATAAACGGGAAGCGATAATGTAAAAATTGGTTTCAAATACGTACTCTCATATTGTAAAAAAATACAACATGAAGTTAGCTAATTAATAAACCAAATTTACTTTATATTAATAAATTACCTGACACATTTGTACCGTAGGTCTCGAAAAATTAAATAGTCAAACCAATTTGCAACAAAGTTTTATAGAAATTTTTCGTTATCGTCTCTCTGCAGTGTTTAATAAATATATATAAAATAAAAATATAAATATGTATCGAAAGCCCGTGCGCTCAAAAAATCCTGTAGAATACGGCGATTAACTGCCACTTGTTGTTCGTTCAACTTATGAATCCTGAAAAGCTTTATCAAAGGAAACGAAGATTGCCTAACTTAATTACATCATGGCAAAACACCGTCAAACGACATATGGGCTAGAATTTCATCACACAAATTTGTGAAACAGATGTTCGCCAGTCGTTGTTTCAAATTACGCTTTTACGTCTGGTTTAGTGAAAAAAAGGACCGTCAGCTTCTGGGAATCAAGGGCTGATTACAGCGCTTTACACGCAGCACGTATTCTGTAACAGAACTGTCCTTGATAGAGAGAAATTACGTGAGGATATGTAAAGGAATTCAATATTTACTTATAAACATATAAATGTGGACAGCAATATGTATTGATTGTTTCTTCACAAACTAATAGCATATTTGGTCATTAATTACTGTAATATGAAGTGTGGGCAAACATATGATTATTTACAAATATGTATTACTTGTAAAAAGTGGAATTAGCGAAGCGGGAAATAGAATTGATAGGGAAGATCCGAGTTTGATTCGTGTTTCCAGCAATCCAAATTGTAGCTTTTATTTTTTACGTAATCGCTTCAGGAGAGTTGTGCAATGGTAATTTAAGGCCTCGCTCTTTAGTTTAGCAGTGGTTTCGAAAAAAATATTTTCTGGCGCAAATTAAAAAAATATATCAAAAATTCATTCTAGCATTATTAACACTTATATATCATCGTTCCTATCTGAATTTTTCTGTTGCAATACACCAAACAGATTTTTAGATTTTTGCCCCTGAAATAGCACATATTTTGTTGTTAAAATAAGCCAAAACGAAGCAAAATTGTTTTTTTTGCTTGCAAATGGTATGTTATTTTTTTAAAAACGCTCTGGCGAAACTGTGTATCGTATGACTGTTCACAGTCTCAATTTTTTTTCAAAGCATTTGGTTAAAAAAATTAAAGTTATTTGTAATTGTTTGAAATAAATGAAAAATCATGGCCTTAATATTGCCTTTAATCGTTATCTCTCCCGAGAAATGTCATTGTGTACAGTTGTGTGTTGCCGTCTTTTATCACAACGCTGTCTACAAAACGTAAAACACGTTTTATTTTGCCTTACGATACCTTACCTGCCAATAGCTATGGCTAAAACGATCGCTTTCTCACTGAGAAGAATGCGAAGTCCAGCCGTAAAGATGAAAAATAAATGCCGTTCCGCAGCACGTTTGAAACTTAAATCTGTATGTTATATAACTTTCATATATATGCAGCGCAAGTACGCAAAACATTTGTGGTAGAGATATTACCGCAATGCCCTTACATTGTTTGTTACGTACGTGGCCATGCCACAGAATATTTAGGAATACAGAAGTGAAATAGTCGGCAGGAAGACGAACTCAGTCACACACGT
>PNEQ01041493.1:34467-64328 GCA_003012365.1 Medauroidea extradentata
CACCTACTGCCAATCAGCGTGAGGCAGCTGCTCTGCTAGTCGGCAGCCAGGCCAATAGGAAACCTGTAGTAACACGCAGGAGCCAAACAGACACGGGGCTGGAGTCTACAGCCTCGGGCAGCCAATAAGCGGCCAAGTTCGCCTATATCAAACGAGCCGCCACGTCATTTCACGTCTGTATTACTATTTAGTCTGTGGCCATGCTTTAACTTTACGAGTAGGATAACAAAACACCGTACTTACAATGATTTTACTTGTGTGTAGTACAAGATAAAGTAATACTTGTTTTCATGCCTGGTCGTCTGTTACACCATTACGCATGTTTCATTACGAACCGTGATGATACCTACTGTTACATCATTCTCTTAATTTCTCCACTGTTTAAATATTATAAAACTCTTTTTTATGACTGCAGGCAGTTGTTCAAAATGAACCTCTCATTAGGAAAGTTAGTATTTTAGTGGGCATTTTATCTGGTTATAAAATACATAACTTTACTAACAGTTTTTCAATTTTTCATTGCAAATATAAATAAAGTGGTGTTTTCATAATTTTTAAAATGTAATAATTATATAATAGTTACAAGCTGCAGCTTTCCACGCAGCTGAGCCGTGCAATTTATTGAACGAATTACAGTCCCTCGTGTTGGGCGCTTATCTCCCCTCGTAAACGCTGCGATGACAGAGATGATAAGCTTGTGCAAGGCTGATAACGAAACTTGCAGAAACATAGTCCCCATCTGGAGGGATTATAACGCTACCCTTTATTACCTTTCTTTGTAGGAGTGTGAAGAAACATTAAGGGCGCGGTACACCATTTTCGTCACTATTTTTAAAATATTTTTTATTTGTACCAGATATTTTTTTCCTCTTTTTTGGGACACAAAATGTGACTAAATTTGGCTCTTATTAAATTTTTTTATCTCTCATAGTTTTCGCGTAATGGCTTGTTAAAATCATATTTAACATGTTTCCGTTTTAAGGACTACACTAAAAACAACTGATATACCAAACTAAAAAAAAAAATCACAGTGAATAAAGGCATTGCAGGCTACAATATAATGCCCATAAAAATAAAGAATAAAAATTATTTGTATTTAAAGAAAAAAATTGAATTTGTAAAATTTTTACTTTCAGTTTCAGCATTTTTTAAAAATACATATAATTGTTGATATTTTTTAAATTTTCATTTCAAAATTCAACATTAATAAATTATTAAATAGAAAAGTATTTTATTTTTTGTTTTATACATGTCAAAACATAGCCTATAACATTGTTATACACGGTGACTTTTGTCGGTTTGGTATGTCAGTTGGTTTTAGTGGCGTACTTAAAACCGTAAAGCGCAAATTATGACATTTACGACTCATTACGCAAAAACTATGAGAGATACAAAAGTTTCCTAAGAGGAAGATTATATCGCAATTTAGGTCTAAAATAAAAAAAAAATATCTCATACAAATATAAAAATAAATAAAGACGTTGAAAATTGAGGTTAACCGCGCCCTTAAGAGGCTGCCTCACCTCTTTTGTTAATACTACTCTTGTTCGTTTAATAAATGAAGACTGTGGCGAATAAAAGGCAATGTTTCATGATAGAAACAAAACTTTTTACTAGAAGGTGCGTATTATTGTATGAAATCAGTATTTGGTGTTATTTAGTGTTTATTATTTGGCGAGAGAGAATTTTTCTATCAAAATTTAAATTAGCTTAATTATTTCATAGTTACGCTTTCATTTTTGGAATGCAGTGGACACAATAAAAAGTAAAATAATTAGCTTCGTGTCTACTGAAATATTTTTCAGTTAAACGTTGCCAAATTGTTAGTGAGGACGGAATTAAGAAGTGACAAGGGCTCTTAAGATGGCTGCTCGGGTGGACGTATTTGCCTCGTTACACGCCAAGATGTGTTGAAGCTGTAAGGGCGACATAGCGCGCACTTCATGCTTTACCCTAGCCTCTAGGCACACGTAACTGAGCTGGTGTGCAGTCTTCTCGCCAGCAACTCGACTCTATGAGACATTCAGTGGTGATCCTATCATATTATGACACAATAAAATGCAATGACGTGTTGTGCACGCTTATACGTTTAAGAGATTGTACGTCGCACTGTAAAAAGAGTATAGTTGTAGGTACCATACTTCTGTTAAATTAGGGACAACAAAACAGTTTAGTTATTGGTATTACTCTGGACAGTTCCTTCAACAATCTGTTTTGCAGAAGAAAAAAGATCGTTGTTGCTCTTACAAACCAGATAATAACTTCTACAAAACATATTGTTGAAGGGACTGTCCAGAGTAGTAACGACAGCCAAACTGTTTTGTTGTCCCTATTTTAACATAAGTATGGTACCTACAACTATACTCCTTTCCGGTGCATGATTTTCATACCTGGAAAGTCCTGCAAACACACACATTTTCGTTATTCGTAATCTCTAAAAAATATTATTTATCGACTAGTGGTGAAACTGAAATGAGTATGAACACGTGTAACGTCCTTTAAAAGCTTTTCTTAAGCAGACATCGCTCGTGCGCTTTGATATTTTTCGAATATTTTTGCAACGGCCGTAGCTCTGCACACTGCTGTGCAGGCGTCGACCGTTAAAAACGTACATTCTATCTTTCATGCATATTTTCCAAATAAGTATTTTAATAAAGAGAAGGAACATAAACTTTGTCACCAACATTAAGTTGTGCATATTGTAATGAGAACAATTGTAGACATAGGAGCTAAGTGCCAAAAATACGTTTTCGCGTAAAAGGCAAACAACAGCGCTGGAAGAGCCTGCAGACATATGGTTTCGGCGATATTCATATGCTCAAAAATATACCAGGAAAATTATTGAGACTTAATTCTTACACTGTTACAGTGGCATCAACACCTAGTTAATTTTAAAGTAAGATGTTAAAATTTGGTCTATTTTGGCACTTCGCTCCTGTAAAAATTCTGCTCCACATTTATAAAATAATATTATGACTGCATAGAATCTTTATTTAAATAACAAGTACTCTACCTTCAAAAAAATTTCAAGACCTTCTTCACGAAGAATTGGTCACTAGTGCCAGTTTCCCCATTTATTTGTTAAAGATCCTTCGCGATATTTTCTGAAATATAATTGAAACCTGCATCCTCACATAGCTACGAAAGCGCAATTTGTTCCCTTTTAACTGCGGAAATAAGTGATGGTATTCATCTAAAACTGGCCGATCGCGATGTATTTCTTGTACACCTACTCTCTTTCCACACCACATTTTAAATATATATTTTCGGACGAAAACATTTCATGCTCACTTGACAAAGACATCTTGCCTAGAAAGCTGTTTACAAATCGCGCTTATTTCCAGCATTCTTCGTGTGCACCCCTTAGCGTTATAGCAACTGGAAACAAGCGCTTACAAGTGCAAGCAATAAGCACGCCTATATCCAGTATTCTGTGTGTGCGCACCCTAACGCTGGATCAAGCTGGCTGTAAATACAGTGTGACTGAGTCTGTGCTAGTTAGTTAACGAAACTAGGGTTTGAAAGGCGGTAGGTAACTAGGTGAATGAACGACGAGTTAATGACGGTAAAAAGGTGTTACAGGTGTTTCGGAATAAATTCAGTACCGTAAAGTGGGTATACTTTGCACCACCAACAATATATTTTCTATACTGATAGTTGAAAGAAAAGTTATTCTATTCAATGCTATACAATGATATAATTTTTGAATGTCCAGGCGTGATGTGACTTTATTTCGCCAAATAACCTAGAAACCAATATTTTTGGTGGTGCAAAGTTACCCATGTTGGTGAAAATTATACCCGCTTTACAGTACTTCTGAAATCCTAGATACTTTATTTTCTTTCAGATAATTTGTATCCTCCTGTTACTTTTTAATGTAAACATAGTACCCTCCGTGTTAATCAAAATTTATATATTGTACTAAGGTTAATTCTACTACACGTTAGAAAATATGTTTTCTAATGGGAGAGTTTGCCACAGGGATGATTTCTGTCGCTAGTTTCTCTGCTATCACTAAGGGACTAGAAAAATACGGAACAGTAATAAAATTAAATTTAAATAGGCTTGGAAATGACAGAAGTCATTTGACTTAATTTTAAAGCGAAAAGAAACCAATTTCGTGTTTGTAACTTAAAATTCAAGAAAGCTCTGTGATAGGTCAGTTTACACCTATTATCGATTCCAGCGCTCAAGCGGCAGAAATTTTTCCTATGCCAAACTTTCAACATAGATCTTTATAACTTGTAGTAGAACTAACCTAACTGTATCGTACTCAAATTGTCATCTGAAGTCAAAATAAACAATAATTTAAAATAATTATTATGTACAAGGTGTTCTTCAAATAGGCTTAATTTATGGCGAACCAACTAAAACAGCGATGGAAGATCTGGAAAACTTTCATGCAGGCGTGTTCCACTGTCGACATGAACATACCATGGTTGTATTGCTGTTTTCGTCTGTTCGGCCTAGGACTAGCTTGTGTAACTGGTGGGTAAGAACCTTTGTTTTGTCCGCGAGATATAATTTATACAACTGTGATTTCGAGTGACATTTCTGATAAGTAGAGACATGCAAAATTCGCGTTATCATTTGGTAGCACACTAAACTTCACTTCCCTATACACAACATAGCATAATCTGCGATTCAATTGGCCACGAAATTTTATGTGTTGTCATTTACGTGTATTACGTCTTTAGAGAGATTGGCCTCTCTACCGTGTAAGCATTCTTCGCGGCAAGTCACGACAATATCGGCCAGCGGGAGACGTCGAACAAGCCTATAGTCACTTGGAGTCTAGTCAGCTGTCAGAAAATAACGCGAATTTTGCATGTCTCTACTGATAAGTAGATGCACGACTATGTCGCGTATTCATCTGGCAGCAGGTTGGACTTCTCAGTCATATACACCCACTAGGCATTTTCGAATATCCATTTGTTTTTAATCGTACAAGCTGTTACCACGTGTTATGCACACGAATTATTTCCTTAGTTATTTCTGGCCTTCAGTATTCAAAAGCGTGTAAAAATCGGTCATCTTTTTCACAGGAGTAATAGTGAAGTACAGCTTCTGACGTTCAACCTAACATACAGAATGTTCTGAATGCCTTGTACTACTATATGTTAAACCGAATTTACACATGTACATACTTTGTGTGTTTTCAGATGGCGTGCGCACGTACTTGTGTCAGCCAACTTAAGAAAAGTAGCCTACACCGAAAAAAGAGTACAGTTGCAGGTACCATACTTTTGTTCAAATGGGACAACAAAACAATTTGGCTGTCGGTACAACTCTGGACAGTTTCTTAAACAATCTGTTCTGTAGAAGTTACCATATTTTGTGTAAATGCAACAAGGCTCTTTGTTTCTTCTACAAAACAGATTGTTGATGGAACTGTCCAGAGTAGTACCGACAACCAAACTGTTTTGTTGTCCCTATTTTAACATAACTATGGTACCTGCAACTATACTCTTTTTTCATTGTATGTGCATGTGTAAATTCGGTTTACCATACAAAGGAAACAAGACATTCTCACCAGGTGGAAGCAACAAGACATTCGGAACATCCTGTAAAATCAGTACACTTGATACTCGTGCATTTGTTAATTGGAACTTGGCTAATTTGGCAACACCTGGAGGGGATGAACTAAAACAATGCTTTCATAAAAAAGCAACTAAATTGAGGCCCATTCGAGCGGTATCACTGTGTCAGCAAGCAACCAATAATTCGCTCTTGCCTGCTTGTTTACACATATTTTTGGAGACTAGCTAACAAGTCAGTGAACCTGCGAATAATTCTGGTCTATACTTATAATAATATTAAACTACAGTGAGGAAAGAATAATTTCTATTCCCAGGTAAAATTAAATGATATGACGTTTTGAGCATAACATCTATTAAATGTCAACGTAATTTTTAAAATCACTGGTGATCAAAACAGTTATAAATAAACTTTTTGTATTATTTTGGAATATTAATAATCTCTATATTCATATTTGTAAATAATTATAATATGTTTGTTGTAAAATTAGGTTTTCAATTTAGATGTTTATGTTTTTTAAGTCATAAACAATACATCAAGGGCAATAAAATTTTTAATGTCATTTCGATATACTGAAGGTAAAAAACCAAATTTGTTCGTATGCAAATATACTCGAACAATAAGACCTAGGAACGTAATGCAACAAAGTAGTTACCGCAGACATATAATCGAAATTCCTCGTTATTCATAAGTAGGATTGGTTCACAAGCCCTGCAGAGGGTTAAAGTAGATGAACTCGTGCAATATGCCTCTTGTCATGTACGAAAATTTCTTCCGCAAGATCTTGCGAAATAAGTAGACATAACATGACCTTTCGTGGCGTAATACTGTGTAAGTTTTATTTGAAGTAGAGAGCATAATATTCATTACACTTTTGTCACATGATGTATCCATAAACGTACGAAAAGTATTATAATTTTCTGGGTGAGAAAAGGCATTCAGGGAATGTAAATAATGTCGTTTATATATAGATTTTTTTCCTTTTAATCAACGTAGAACTATATTGAATTGTAATAATTATGATAATAATATAAATGTCAAAATAAACAATAAAACTAAGACAAAAATCATTTTCACAGAATTGCTTCAGCGAAATTGTAGCATCGTACTTATCGCATTGTGTAATAATGATTACGTATTAAGTCACTGTTGCGAACAACAAGGGCCAGCAATAGCTCGCATAGCTTTCAGAAAACCTCGAAAAACCGTAATAAGGGCGGCTGAATCCGGATATCGAACCTGGGTCCTCCCGAATGCTGGGCGAGTGTTCTGCCACTTGTCCACTACGCTAAGTATTTTATGTCATCGCTATC
Source organism: Medauroidea extradentata (assembly GCA_003012365.1). Taxonomy (NCBI): domain Eukaryota; kingdom Metazoa; phylum Arthropoda; class Insecta; order Phasmatodea; family Phasmatidae; genus Medauroidea; species Medauroidea extradentata. The sequence goes on from PNEQ01041493.1 coordinate 41,319, forward strand.
AACAAACTCTCGAAAAAATAATAATGTTGTACTGTAGGTTTATGTGTGTATGTGTGAACACGTGTACGAAGTATTAGTGGTATTCTTACAGTAATTGTTATATTTAATAACTGTTTTAAAATTTGCTTTGTTCAGTGTGAAACCAGCTTGACGTGGGACGAGCAGTGCTGGCTGCCGATAGAGCCCGGGGCAGCTGGGAGAGGCTTACCGCGGACAATGTGAATGACGTCGCGCTGCGTCAGCCACCCTCAGCAGCTGCGGAAATCACGCCCGGGCGGATACAGTCCTACAGGCTAAGCCCGTGGAACAGTTTCTCGCGTGAGTACCTATCATCGCATTCACCAGACATCTGCAGGATTCATTACCAGCTCACCGAGCCGAGGTACACTGGTGCGACGCTTTATTGACTACTTTGTCGTCGCATTCGTCCTGTTACATAATATATATCAAGAGGCCATTTTATAAAGGTTCAAAATTAAAAAAAGTGTTAACATACATGACAAAGAAAACACAGGGCATTGTTACTCCCCACCAGATATTGATACAACTAACAGTAAGTTGCTGTGCCTCGGAGACCGGCCTGCTGTTCTGGCCTACATGAAGACAGAAAAGGCAAGGCTTTGTGGAGCTGTGGTGGAACAACAATTGACAAACAATGGGAAAGACCCAAGAAAACAACTTCATCAACTGAAGTGTTAGGGGTTTGAAGATAGTTAAAACAAATACTGTAGTGTGAATGGTTTTTGCAAAGAGAATGTTTGACGAACTGCTTAAGTTAATAAACTTATTAAAATACATCACCTAGGCTTTCACCAAAAATTTTTCTTCAGTTACAGTTCTTGGTTTTTTCTCTTAAAGTGTTTTGTTGGATATATGCCATTGCTAGCGAATTTTTCTACGTCGCGAAAAAAAAAATCTGACGGTTACATAAAATGACTAACAATGAAAATGAGCAACACAAAAATAACTTTGGAACAACTTATGGACGCCAGATAAAATTACGTTAACAAACATACAAATAATTCCGAAACAGAAATTTAGTCGGTGTATAAAGGAAACCAAAAACCAAAACCTAAAGTCAAAACAACAAGATGCATGAAAATGGCGACAATGACGGACAAATTCAACGAGGGCAGCACAAATGAACACAGCGACAGAAATGTTTGCAGACATGACAACACTATGAATATAACAAAGACGACAAAGTAGGCTCGCTTCGACAGTTCCTTGAATGTTTGTTCCTGCTTATGTGTCAGAACAACAACACTAAGCCAAAACTATGAGGAATAAAGTGCACTATAGATAATCCTGATTTTATTGCAGGCAGAAAAATTGACGCGAGCGTTTTCTGGATGGTTATATCCCAACCTCAATCATTTAAATTTATCTTTCCTTCCGGAAAAAATGATTAGCTTGTAAGGTCACTTTAAGGTGTGAGTTTTATGCGTGTGTCTGTGAGCATCTGCGAGTATGTGTGGCTGTCTACAATATTTTGTGTCTGTTAACCGAATTAAGGTACCTGTACTAAATATGGGACAGTTCTCAATATGGTCTACTAGTCGCACAGTGTGGTACTGTCGAGATCGATGTGGGATCCATACACACTAGTCTCCAGTATGAACATACTCCATCCATAAATATGTCTTACATAAACCATGTGTTATATTAGGAACATAATTCATGACTTAGGCACACATGATTGTTGAACCTTAAGCGGGCCAAATTCAGCACAGGTAAGTTACCGTACCTTTAACTGGGCACATTAAGCAATAAAATAGTATTCATAATTTTGATAGATTAAGGATGACAGTTTTTTAAGGTAAACCGGTGTAACTATAATACTTTCTGATTTTTGAATGAGTTTCGCAAAGAACTGTATGACAAACTGAACAGTTTTGTTGAATATAAGACATTGCTAGCGAATATTGTTGAACCGCAGAAAACCCACAGTGACACAACATACTAAGAAAAAACATCTAACGAAACAACCAAAGAAAATCAACAATGGCCGCAGTCAACAAAAATAGAAATAATTCCGAATTAGGAATACAGCCAGTACATAATAGGAACCTACAAAAATCTACGGGAAAAACGTAAAGTGAAAATCAATCAGTCAAGGACCAAACAGCGCCCTACGATTTTAATTTTAAATCTCACGAGTGCTTTCACAGGATAATTATTTTACACTTTTAAGTCTGTTTAAAAAATTGGGATGCTATAAATATATTTAAAAATTATTGTTGATGACCTTTAGTATATCGTCGAAGCTTGTAGTTTAGGTTTTCATATTTATTAAAATTAGCTGATAACTGCAACAGTATTCAATTTAAAGGTTCTACAATGTTACTATTTCTGCCCGTTTTCCCTTAACTACTAGTTAATGTAATCAAACTCGGTTACAAAATAAAAGTTAACGTTTTGACTAATAAAAGTTTTAAATTGCAATAAAATTCATTTCATAGTTTTGATTCCAAGAGATCTATTAAATGCATTAACTTTACCAACCACTGTATATACTTGAGAGCCGGCTCTCACCAAAGTGATCCGTGTTCGATTCCTGGTGGCGTCGGTCATCTGATTTTCGCTTGTGAGAATCGTGCCTCAGAATGCCGCTGGTTGGCGGGTTTTCTCAGCGATCTCCCGTTTCCCCGCCCATTCATTCAGGCTCTGCTCCATACTCGCATCATGTCACCCCTCGACAGCGCTAACGACCTTGATCTTAAACTGTGGGCAACTGAAGCTTCCGTTGATCGACGGCATCCTCTCGGCACGATTCACACATGCTGAAATCCGGGAGTCTAACCCTCTTTGGTGAGAGGCGAATGGTCTGACCATTCGGCCACCGCAGCCCCTACGTATGTTCTTTCAATGTCTACATAACTGCGTTGATGCACTTGTCCATAAAACTACATCCAAAGATATTAGAAACAAATATCGGACATCTTGTGCACTTCTGTCAGAACACTGATGTGTTTCCGCTCAAGCCAACAGATAACATCATTCTTCAATTAATTTATTTCACATATACGGGGTCAACATACCAATGTGGAAGAAAGATTTCTTTTCTCAACAAAACCAGCTTTGTTTCCAGCGCCGTAAATAACTGACAGAAACAGCTGTACGCCACACATAAAAACAAGAAGGAATTTATTTTGACAGGAAAGTACCAACATTGATATATTCAGTAGTTACACCTCAAGCCACTAGGTTATGTATAGCACACTTCTGTTTGTTGTTAGGCTAGAGCTGTACGGTATTAATCTCTGAAGTATTTGTTCAGTCCCTTGAAGTGTAGTTTTGAAATAAAACGCTACGGATTTTTTTCCTACTTACTTTTAACGTCGCGGATACCTTTGCAAAGAACACAATGCTGTTACGTGTAAAAAGTTTCGTTGGATGGCGCTTGTCCGAATGAAAATCGTTACATGGCCGGACGCATTCCGTGCGCTTTGCAAAACACGCGGCAATAACACGCAGTCACATGACTATTAGCCCTTCCCCAACGGACTTGTGAAACTTGATGCCATTACATGCCGTCCATTCATATCCATTCCAGAACTGTGCAATGAAAGCTGTGTCACAGCATGCGATCACACGCAGTGTTCAGGCTGATATGTTCACTTCACGTATTACAAAGTCAGTCATGTTATTGGTACATACCTGAATATTTCACTTTTTGTTCTGGTCACATGCTAGAAATCAAACTACAAATTCGTATCACTGTCTCCATGTGTCTTATGTGAAACATATTGCAGGGCGTTGAGCCAATGACAAATAAGCAACTTAAGAGATATGGAAAGGTACTATGTCGAGCGAACGACTGGAATAGTTAATAGTCAATACAATCTGAACTACTCATCAAATTACGATGAGATTTTTTTGCCGTGTAGGTATTTTATCAGCAGACATTCATTTATACAGCACTATGTGGTAGTCTGCTTAACTGCCGAGTAAAATATTAAAAACTGTTTTTAGAAAAATAAGGGCTCGAAACCACAAAATCTACAAAAATGGAAAACTGTTGTTTTTGTAATTTTGAATATGATTATATCCAGGCCTCTATAATAACTGAATTTCAAAAATACTCGCGTATTGATTTGAAAATAAATTTCATATCCGAAAATTGAGTGCGAGAGAGTTTTTAATTTTTTACTCAAATGGAAATCATACTACAGCATAGTGCTATATAAATATCGTCCGCTGATGAAATATCTACTCGACAAAAATATAATCGAATTTTGATGAGAATTTCAAATTTAATTGACGATTTAGTATTCAAGTCGTCCGCTCGACGTCGTACCTTTCCGTGCCGCTCAATCCCGTCACAACTGCTTGTGGTATCTCTGAGTCAACGAGCAGCCAATGAGCACCTGTTGTTTTCTTGACTAAACGGATATTCTATAGACTAGCTTACCCAGGTGAGTAAACCCGCGGATTTTCAGGTCTCTAGTGATTGATACAAAAGTAAAAACAAAATTGTTCCATGAGATTCTTTTTCTCTGGAATGAGTAGAAAGCAGAGACAATTTTCGCAGAACAATAGAGAGCACTTATCTTAAGAGGGCGTGGTACACAATTCAACGCTAAAAGCATTAATCTATAAATGTTGGTTTCTTGAAGCCAATTTGCGAAAAATAATAACAATAGCAATCCTAAACAATGGTTTTAGCCAACGTTTTAAACTAAATTGTTTCCAGTGTTACGAACTTCTGAGGCACAATCTCTGACGCCGGAACCTCGTGCATTTGACTGCGGCGCAAGAGATCACGCGTAACGAATTAGTAATTTTGGATAAATATTTACTCATTAAGTTGGGAAATACCATTATCTAGGATTGTCATTGAATATTTTATCCATATTGACTTCACGAAAAAATCGTAGAAAACAATTAATGGTTTTAGCGTTTATTTTTTAATTATCGTTATTTGATCGCCGCCAGTCGCAACGCGTTGAGATTACTCTCGGTACTAATTGAGGATTTTTCTACAAGAAGGGCATATACGCACAAATGTTTCTTTTTTGGGATATTAGGGTTTAAATATATTTTGTTACTGGTAGTATTACAGAAATGAAAGACGACAAAAGGAACAGCGCATCTTTGGTCGTCGTGAGAAGCCTACTACTTTTTCGCTTGTTTTTTGTCCGTGTTGTGTCTTGCCTGTGTTCATGTTCATTCGTGTCATTCGTTATTTGTGCTATCGCCATCTTCATCCATTTGGTACTCTTTTCTCACACCTAATATGTTCGTTGGTTTATATTTTTTCGTCTGTCTTTTTTTATTTTTGTGTCGTATTTCTCCGTCCGACTATATTCCATTTGGGAATCAATTTTATGTTTTTCTGAGTCGGTTTTTGTCCTTCTGTCTTCTTATGGGATATGAATACAATCTACTACAGCTTACTGGCTTTTATTCCTTTGCTTTATGTTTTATTGTGTGTTTTTCTGAAATACGGCAGTATTCGCCGCAATGGTGTATGTCCAAAAAACTGTTCTGTTCATCATACGAGCCTATTGCAGGAATCCTTCAAAGATCTAGAAATGTTACAGAGCACTATGTTGTCTTCAGGAGGCTGTGGTAACGGAACGTCGTCTTTAAGCCAGCACTGATTGAGGGCACTTGAGTCAGGGGGAGGAGAGGGAGGGATATGGCAATAAGGAGACGCGTCTTAATAACCAGAGAACGCTGAAGCCCGCGGCATTCTAGGCTCGTGACTTCCCCGCGCCCACACTGCTGCCAACCGACCAACCGAAAACTTCCCGGTTGGAGGCTCATTTCCCTGGTAACGAGCTATTCATCTTCTCTGCGCGGATGGGCACGTTGCTTCTGAAATTCTTTCCAAAAATTCCCCTCCAAACTCATGCATGTCGTTGAATAATATTTTTTTTATATAAATCTTAGCGCCTGTTAAAACAACTGCCAGCAAGCTGAACTCTAACTTTTTTACTCTTACCTCTAGCATATTCTGAGGCTTTCATTTTCTCTAATACATTCAATGTACGTCAAAATTATATCTCAGAACTGTTAAAAGTTAGTGTGTTGTGATTCATATAGGAGTCAGTTAGGTGGCATAGGCACCTGCGGCACTTGAACGTTGTTGTAGAGTGTAAGGTCATTTTTGTTAAACCACTTAAATAATTCCTATTGTAGCTGCCTGCGTCTTGAAAACAAACTAAGCACTGCACTTCTTATCTATTAAAAATACAGTACACTTCTTAGCAATATGCTTTTTTAGACTTTATCCAGCCTCTAAAATGCCACCTGAATTCGTTAAGTCCAAAACTATTCGCTTGCGTCGGCCTTTACTTCATACTATCCAAATATAATATTTTGGTGTCACCGCTTGAAGTCTCATAGAAAAAAAAAGAAAAGACTTCTACGCAAACCAGGCACGTCAGTTTGGTGCGCTGTGAATAGAGGCGATATACATCTCGTCTAACGTGGCACTCTGGCTCTTATCACTTTGCTGTTCCCAAGCGCGTCAAACGCGGAAATTTGAAACTGGTACACACTAATCATAACTGAAGAAATGTTGCCGCTACTAACTGGCGTCTTTCAAGGTTACGCCATGTCGTTCAAAGTACGACTGATTATTTCTGAGTACTTACAACAAGAAGTCCATTTTTGTACAACATTCTCTCTACCATGCATTGTGACTGGAGTTCGTTAAGTCTCTCTTGTTTTTTTTTTAAAGGAAATTACAAAACAAAATGATAATACATTAAATGATAGTAATAATGATGTCAAGATAATTTCTTTGTCAGAGCGTGTTGTTTATAAATTATTTTTTGGTTTTATTCATTATATTGCCCGTCTTATATTAAATGTTGTCGGTGTGAAAATTATTTGTTTCAGCTACTCATATTTTGTGTCCCTCGTATTTGCAGATTATTCTCCAGTCTGCGAAAATACTGAACATATTTTTAGCCAAATTTTCGAAGGAAGATGCTTATGTGATCTCCTTTCTGTCTGTGTGTGCGTGTGTGTGTATGTTTGTGCGTGGGTGTGTGTATGTGTGTGTTGGTTTCCATGTGTGTGTGTTCGTGTATGTGGGTGTGTGTCCTCTAAAACCTTTTGAACAAGTGAACCGATTTTTATAGATTTTTGTACACCTATAGTACTTAGCAACCTGACTTGATTTTTTTTATACATTTTTAGATAAAGCTAGATATCTAAGGAACCATATTTTAGAATTTCATTAAACCCGATACACTGATACTACATACAAAGTTGACTTTACTTTTGTGTATTTCGTTCATCCTTGTGTATAATTTCTAAATAGCGGCCTTTATATTTTTAGCAAATTTTTTCATGGCTTAGTAAATATTTTTCAAAATTTCATCAAACTTGGTACACGTAGCCAATACTGCGTAAAAAGCTAAATTGACTTCGCGTATTTCATTTACCTTGTGTTAATATTTTTCAAATAACAGCAATTTAAATATTTTTAGCATAGCATACCATATCTTTAGAGACACTGGAAAATCGCGAAAATGTTTTATAATAGTCTCCAAGAAACTGTATTATATTAACCGTGACACGTGTGAACAGATTTGGAACAAATCACACACGCTGTGTGTCCAAGCTGTGCAGTTCTAATTGGGCCTGTTGTAGAGAGAAAAAATGCTACAAATAAACCATAGGCCCATAGCCAATGTTGATACAAAACATTCAGTATTATATACATCACGTTGGAGCCTAGCAAACAGTCAACTATTCCCGCGATTTTCCAGTGTCTCTACATATCGTAGGAAGTATTTTACATCATTTAATCAAACTTGGTTCACAAATACTACATACAAAGCTGACATGACTTATGTGTACTTCTTTAATCCTGTATTCATATTTTCAAAATGGTGGCCATGTTTGTGTTTTTAGCATAGTATCACATATCTAAGCATATATTAGTAAGAATTTCATCAAACTCTGAACACATATAGGTCTATTACATACTAAGCTTACTTGTCTTTTGTGTATTTAGTTCATCCTTTGTTCATATTTTCAAAATGATGGCCATTTTTATATTTTTGGCATAGCATTATATATCTCCAGAAATATTGTTTCAGAATTTCGCCAAACTTGGTACACATATACTACATAAATGGTGACTTTACTTTTGTGTACTTCGTTAATCCTGTGCGAATAATTTCAAAACGTCAGCCTTTTTAATACTTTTAGCGTAGTGTCATACAAAATATTTTTCAGAGTTTTTAATAAAACTTTGTACATATTCACCATACGTAAAGCTTTCTTTACTGTTATGTATTTTGTTCACCCTGTGTGTATATTACTTTTTAAAAAAAATCAGGCCATTTTCATATTTTTATAATATTATTACAAATCTTACAAATATTTTTCAGGAATATTTCAAACTTTGTACACATACTACATAGAAAGGGCACCATCTAAATACCATAAAACCTACCGACGTAATGGTTATATAACACCATAAAGATTTTACTGCAAATATGTTGTACATACGACATAAACATAATATGTATATTAGTTAAGTTTATAAATGTGTGTAATATATTTATATATACACATATACGCATATATTTAGTAACATCGTATGTACATGTATATATACAAATTTCGGTACACACATATACAGGGTGTGTCGTTATTAGTTGCTAACCCGGAAGGAGTGAATTGCTGCGGTAAATTAAATAGGAAAAATGTAATACAACATTGGACCTATTGTGACGTATGACGGAGTTATACGCCCTCAAAGATGAAGGTGGTAAATGTGTAATTGGACAATTATATCGTAGTCACATGCAATTAAGTAACGACATTTCGTACACAGGCTACTGTCTGGTGTAGGAATAGACAACAGCAAAAAATTATGTTACAAAAAGAACATACCTTCGTTCTTAAAATTGAGGTTGACAACTCCTTTAGTCTTAGCACTTTGTAACCCTTCATGTGACCGGACATGACACATGTGTGTGATCAGCATGTAAACATTAGTGATAAAGGCCACTTTGAGATTAACTGCTAATGTAAAACGCTTCCTCAGAAATCACATGTTAAGTTGGGATGTGGTATTGTGTTGACCTGAGAGGTAGGCAGCCGGTGATAATTTTTGGTACTGCGGTACCCGTATACGGAAAATATGACATCTTTGAGTTCATTTTTAACGAGTATACGGTTGAGAATATACTGTATCCAAATGCCAGCATGCTTTGGTGACTGTTTATCAATTTTCAATGCCTACTATTCGATCAAGACATCTAGTCATGCCGGAAATATGCGAACTAATTAGCAAATAGTTAATCACCGTACATAGCTGTACGCTTAATGATGCACCGCATACCTGGTCAAATTTCATTCGCACAGTTAGCCTATGTGTAGTCAGAGTTACTAGCTTGTAATGCAATGCAATGCTGTTTAGTTTCTGGACATCGTAGTATTTCATGATGATGGACGCTTACATTAGTATTCATTATTAAATAAATGATGAAGTAAAGTAAACAGAGAAACGAAGAATAAAAAAAAGACTGCGTTTTCTAGTAAACAGAAATGCACTCGTGGTTATCGAATAAACTGGAACCTTGTTTTTTTTTTTTTTTCCAACATTTTTGTATGCCGATAAACGCGCAGCAGCCGGTGTTGGGAAATCAGGGAAAAAAGTTTCCAGAATTTGAAAACAATCGCAATTAGCTAAACTGCGTGGTGAAAAACTGCGGTCACCTGTTAACAACCGGAAACCAAATTCAATGAAAACGCAATGCACTGATGTATTTTTGTTGTGTGATTCGGCGGAGTGTAGATATTTCGTACATGGTTAAAAGTTACGTCCCTACTCTTGAAACACGTTTGTAATGCAAACCCGCATGGGGTTTTACGGAACAATTATCTGTGAATCAATTATCCACTGAAATTGGTTTGGTTCAAGACATGCACAACCAAAAGCAATTACGTACGCATGTAAACAAATGACATTGTTGCTTAAAAACGACTTTAGAAACGGTTTGTGAGTGTTACTTTAATATTTTGTGTAATGAAAGATATGACATAAATTTTTTTATAAGTCGTAATAAGTAACATAAAATAAAATACCCGTCTACAGCCTTCTTGATTTTAGATTTTTATGATTTCCCAATATCACTCCAGGGGAATGCTGGGATGGATTCCTTTACAAAGGTCAATGCCGATTTCTTGCCCCTTTATCCTAAACTATCCATTTGTATGTTTATATATGCAAGTATATTGACGGTTGACAATGATGTTATGGCCCACTTAAAATATTCTAATAATTGAACATTCTCATTATACTTGGACTGGGATTTAAATGTATGTGGATTACTTACGGCGGTAAAGGAAAGCTTAATACTGCTGCCTGAAGCACAGTAGTGACGCGTCAGCACAGGCTATACTGTACTCTGTGAATATCCACTCACCTGTTATCTGTCTTCTACTCAGGGCCAGGCACACATCCCTCCTGAGATGACTCGTTGTAGCGGTCATGTATTATGCGTTTGTGGTTTACACTACAAGCATCTCGCATACTGTAAAATGTTGTGTAATGCATCCGCAGGGCGTCTTCGATGTGCTGAAAAGTTTCCTGTCGGGGTTTCACACATGCACGTTCATTCATGTCAGTTCATCAACTTTTGCGTAAAACAAGAACTGTACACGCAAGTTACCGCATAGTTGGCCGACTTCAATTGAACATCGAGCACGATGTACTGGGCTATGTTGTTGCAAATTCATATACCAGCATCCGATGTCTTCACAATGTGCTCTACGAATCACAATCGACAGTAAGTCATATTTTACGGTGAGACAGAAAGCATGCATTTCACTACCAGTCATTGCAGGTACTTCCATCTGATCGGCCTACTCGTATGTAGTTTTGTGAGTGGTACAAAAACCAGATTAGGCAAGTACCAGATTTCGTAAATATAAGTCCTACTCATCGATGAAGCATCTTTTACCAGGCCCGGTGTCTTCAACGTCCACAACGAGTGGGTGTGGGCTCGTATCAATCCACGTGCAACAGAGGAATCTCACTTAAATCGCGGTTTTCTGTGGATTTTTTGTGCGGTACTCACCGATGGGATACTGATTGGACCACACATCCTTCCCGCACATTATTCTGGAGCTGCATATCGGCACTTATTGGAAGAAGACCTGCTACAACTACTTGAAGATTTACCACTCAATGTAAGACTCGTCATGTGATACATGTACGATGGTGTACCGTCTCATTGTAGTCGCGCAGCAAGGCAATACTTGGATTTGCTGTACCCTGCGCGACGGAGTTACCATGGTGGGCCAGTGGGGTGGGCATGACGATCACTTGACTTAACCCAGTCGACTTCTTTTATGGGGTCACTTTGTTTATGCAACTGAAGTGGTTAATATAGACAAAGTCTGGTGACGTATTCAAGATGCATGTCGTTATATGAAGGCTATTCATGGTATGTTGCAGTATGTGCACCGGCCTTACAAGGATCACATTCGTGCAATCTGGAGATGCGTGCACATTTAGAGCATATGCTGTAAAACTACGCACTCTATTCATATTCAAAATAAATAACTAATCAGTTATCAAAATAAATTTTTTATAATAATACATTTCACCAATTACTAACGAGTAATAATAATGTGAGTCTTGTGGTGCACTGACACGTCTAGCACAACACTGTTGCCGGCTGCCTACCTCCCAGGCCACAACAATACCACTTCCGAACTAAACATGTGATTTTTGAGGAAACGGTTCACATTAGCAGTTTTTTTGCCAGGCAACCCTTTTTACTAATATTTACATACTTATAACCTACATATTGTGTCCGGGCACTTCAAATTAAGGGTTACAAATTTCTAAGCATAAAGGGGTTGTCAACCCCCCAGTTTAAGTATGAAGGGATTTTTTTTTTCGCAACATACTTGTTTGCTGTTGTCTATCCCTACACCAGCAGCCTGTTTACGAAATTTTGTTGCTTCATTATATTTGACTACGATATTATTGTACAATTACACATTTCCCACCTTTACCTTTGAAGGCGTATAACTCCGTCGTACGTCACAGTAGGCCCAATGTTGTATTATTATTCCCCTATTTATTTGACCTCAGGAATTCACTTCTGCCGGATTAGCAACTAATAATGACTCATCCTGTATATTCAGGAACATCTTGTGTCTATATATATGGGTGTGTGTTTAATAAGAAAACATCTTATGTGTGTGTATATATATATATATATATATATATATATATATATATATATAGAGAGAGAGAGAGAGAGAGAGAGACAGAGAGAGTCGTTGAGACATTCCATTTATTTAGAGTAAAATATTTTTATAATCCTACTGTGAATAACAAGATTTCTGGTAAAAAAAATTACATATTGGATCTCAATAATATGATTTCCTAAAATTGTCACATATATAAGCAAATAACTAAAACGCTATATCGATAATTTGCTTAACTTCAGACATTAATTTTCTATGAAATATTACTGAAGGCATTCAAAACAACAGATAAGCATTTTCTACATTAATTTACTTATGTATGTAACTGATGTTAAGATTTATTTTAAGTGTTCGTAGGTAGTGCAAACATGCAAAAGCACCTCTTGCATCTGTTGATGCCTATGAGAATTGAGCGAGTGAATTTAACGTCTCTTGAAATTGTCACCTGCTATAAATATCTGCAAACTGGCCTTAAAGTTAAGTCAGCCAAACTAAGAAATGTAGAGTAAAATAATATCAAATAATGTCAGTGCTTTTTACTTCACGTTCCCTAAAAAATCGTTAGCAAAACCATTTCGTCAATACGATTGAAGCAAAACTACCTTTTCTGTAACCATAGTTTGAAAAACATTCTAAAAAACTGTGTCCTCGGAGTGCTTCGAATTTTTCCTTCGGTCATTGATCACGGTTTTTTACAGAAGGTTTTTTTACCTGTCTGGGACGTTGAGAATAATGTAACGTATTTACTGGATGACTGCTACTTCAGGAGAGATGGTTTAAGGGCGCGGTTCCCATCAGTTTTCGACGTCTTTTTTAAGTTTATAATTGTACCAAATTTTTTTCTTATTTCAGACATAAATTGTAATTAACTATTCCTCTTAAGAAATTTGTTTTGCTGTCATAGTTTTTGCGTAATTAGTCGTAAACGTCAAAATTTTCACTTTATGGTTTATGTACGCCATTAAAACCAACTGACATACCAAACCGAAAAAATTCACAGTGTATAACAATGTTGTAGTCTATGTCTTGACGTATATAAAACAAAAATAAATAGTATTTTTGTGTTAAGTAAAAAATGCTGAATTTTGAAATCAAAATTTAAAAATTTCAAGACTTTTTTTTCGAATATAAAAAATACAATATATTTTTGTTTTTATATGTGTCACGTTATAGTCTACAACATTGTTATACACTGTACATGTTTTCGGTTTTGTATGTCAGTTGGTTTTAGAGGCGTATATAAAACCGCAAAGTGCAAATTTTGAAGTTTAGGACTCATTACGCAAAAACTGTGAGAGCAACACAAATTTCCTAAGAGGAAGATTTAATCGCAATTTATGTCTAAAGTAAGAAAAAAATATCTGGTATAAACATAAAAATAAAAAAAAAAAGACGTTGAAAACTGATGCGAACCGCACCTTTAAGCTGGTACTCTTAGCAGGCTGCGTTTGCGCGTGTGAGGTACAAGATCGGTGGAGCTTTCAGTGTGCCGCTGACGAGCGTATAGAACCGTCTATCAAGTGGCGTGCAATACTATACAGCTTTTCTTTCTCCTATGGGTAGAGCCGCGATTTTATGGCGAAAAGATTTTTGCAACATTTGGTTTCGATGCGTCATGTGCACACCTGCAGCTCTGCTACAACGTCTGTGGTTGGATGATTTTACTCTCACTAGCATTGGCAAATTATAGACGTACAGACTCACAATAATCTTATTCTGATTGGTGCAGTCAAATGAGAAACGTGTCTGAACATAGACACGCTGCTAATAACCTTGGAACAGAACTGCCGATGTGCACGTGAGACATTGAAACAAAGTGAGGCAAAAATCTTTTCGCGACAAAATCGTGGCCCTACCTATGGGACTTACCTGCTGAGGTGCCTCAACGGTAACACGCTGGATTCGAACTCCTGCTCCGGCAATCCTGATGTCGGATTTCCATGGTTTCCTGAAATCGCTCCAGGCGAATGCCGGTATGTTTCATTAACAAGGGCCATGGTCGACTCCTCTCCCAGCTCCTGTCTTTGTATCAAGTTGTATGCCGCTCTCTAATGAGCTCACTGTCGACGAGACGTGAAGCCCACTTACCTTACCTTCTACGGGACTTTATGCCGGGACCACGTCATTTTGTTTGTGAGAAATATGGTAAACGCTCCAATGCATGATTTCAGTTATGCGTTTTTCACGCCCGGGTAGGCATTCTGCCAGATACAAACTCTTGAAAAAGTCATGTTCAGACATTCTAGGGGCCCTAATATCATGTTTGTAGTAAGTCCACCAAATACCTAAAACTATACTGGCCTTGTTCAATGTGTGTGTATTTTTTATAGATATATAAAAATGTTGCGCGCTTTAAAAAGGTTTGTCAAGAAAAATATTAAAACTCGCTGAAAAACATTTGAATTGCAGGTCGGGAGACCCCACTGCTCACAGCAGTCTAAACGGTGTGGGGGCTTAAATAAAAGCAAAATATATTCCTGGAAACTTACAGACTGCACTTAAGTTTATATATTAATTTTAAGTGCTCGTAACTGCAATTAGAAAGTTCAGAGAGACAACCTGTGGTTCAACTACGGCATGGTATTTACTTGTAACCGTGGATCATGGCTTCTTGTGGCTGCGGGGGTTAAGTGGTTAGACCACCCGCCTCTCGCAAAGGTGATCTTGGTTCGATCCACGTCGGGGTGGTTCCTGGATTTGTTTTGTGGGAATCGCACAGGGCGATATCGCTGGCCAGTGGGTTTTCTCGGGATACTCCAATATCCGCATCGCTTCTCTTTCCAGCGCCTCATTTTAGTGTCTTACTACACGTCATACGTTTAGGGAAAGCAGATTCTAGCGGGTTTACTTCCGGGGTACGATGCTCTTTGATCTTCAAGTACCTCTTCATACGATAGTCAATTAGGCTTCCTGTGTTCGGTCACGTCGTCGTCACTTATCCCGACATTTCGGCACACATTGCAGTTGCCATAGGTAGCGTAAAATAAGAACTCAGATACTAAGACTTTATGGGTCCTTCGTGCCATTATATACTATGAACTTGGTGGTTGTGCCTTGTGACTGGCTGAAATTAATAGCCAAACAGAAACATATATCCTCTTCATTCGTCAATCAGAATTGACCTATTTTTGCAGCTATTGTGTGTGAATTTTGTACTTATGGACACGTGATGCCCATATTTTGATAATTTTATGTATGTATAACTCTCGTGTTCAAAATAGGCGTATAACAACTTTTCAAAATTTTCTTAGGCTTTTAGGATGTGCGTTTTCTTGTAGCTGGAGATGTCAGTTATTAGTCAATTATATGCATTGTTACCATGCAGTGATATTCTATTGCTGAGCATGTGTTTTTTACGTCACTTAATTTTCCTACTAGTTTGGCCAACGTATGTCTGAGAATTTCTGCGAGATTTTATGCTGGAGCTTCTTAACATCTGTTAAGGAACACTTTTTTTTTGTCGATGTGTTTAAAAATTTAGAATTCTAGATTTTTCAACGGTCGAGTTAACTGTTCGTATTCGTAAAAGGGCTCACTGATTGAGTAAATAAATGACCGACTGTCGTATCAAGCCAGACCTGCACCGCTGGAACTATAAATGGGAAATTTTAAGCGTGGATTCCATTTCGCGCGTAAGAAAGCACCATGAAAAGGTTTTTTAAAAATAAATTCGACTCCTAAGGGATAAAACGGAACAATATGTGTTTCCGATTAACTGTCCATATAGCTCGAAACCGAAGACTATCGTCACATAAAGCAATTTAAGAAATGTTTCGAAATTAAATTTTTAAAATGGTCAAAAGACGTGAAATGTACTATTTTTTTTTTTCGCTTAACCTTCGAAACCTATCAGTTCATTAAAGATATAGCGTTGCTTTCCGCTTAAATTATGATAATGTAAATACTCAAAAAGTAAGTTCAGAATTTAGGAAATTCAGCCACTAAGGGATTAACTAGGGAGAAATGTTTCTGTGAATTGTGTATACACGGATTCAAACAAGTTTTAGTCGTGAATTTTAATTCAACTGAATATTATACAATGTCTAAGATACAATTTCAAGGTTTTCCTAAATTCAATTAGTTATGGTTAAAAAGTTGGTAAATATGTTTTTGATTATTCCTCCATGCCCATAGGAAAGATATACTGCTTACATAATCTGTAGAGGCACAATTATTTCGTGTATTGACTCCAGGTCAGGGTGAATGTCAAGAATGTGTAATTCACCATCACTTCCGTGGTTAGACGACAGGTGTTTTGACATTCATTTGACGACTGCAAGCCTGTGATAAATAAGGGAACAAGTCGTGGTTATCACACATACTACCCACTTGTACGGTTACAAGCCAATGGATATTTGACTTCGGCCAGTGCGTGTATAGGACTGAGAAGTCTGGGCTGTTGCCAGATGAATACGCGAAATACTCGTGCTTTTAATAATCTGGCCTTCTAGAAGCATTGCTAGAGTCAGTGATTTTTTGTAAAAATAATTCTGCAACAATTTGTTTCAAAGCCTTACGAGCACGCCCGCTACACTGCTTCATTGTTATTGGTAGAATGTAACTGGAAAGAGGCGTGGCTCATTTGACTGAACCAACCAAAACAATGTTATCGCATCACCACACGCCTGTGATTTGCGGGTTGGACTCCAAAAGGCCAAAAGTTAAATACTTCCAATCACTGGCCATGAAGCAGGGAAACATATGTGCACATAAGGCATTGAAACAGATTGTTGTAGAATTATTTTCACAAAAAATCACTAGTTCTAAGTGCCACACGTAGGAAAACCGCAGGCGCACTTTTAGCTCCTTTTATGTATAAGGAATCAGGGATTTAGAAGGAGTTTTCTTTTTGATCTTCTGCTCATGTAATGGTGGTGTTACATTTTTCTGTTTTAGATTTTGGATAAACATGAGCTTGAAGGGCTGTTGTCATGTTATTTATATCTTTCCCAAGGTTAGCAGTTTTACAATATTGGTTTTTGGTCATTTTACATAACTGAATAATACATATGCTGTTTGCTTCTGTGATAACAGGTGGTGCGAACTTTAATGCATGCTGCGTGTTTGTTTTTGGTTGAAGTTTTCAACATAACGACCAGGATGGGTACCTTACCATTTATTTCTACTTCACTTGTCTTTGTAAACACGTAGTACCAGTTCGGCTCAAGAAGCATGCAAACCTCTTCGCAGCTGAAAACTGATAAGTTCCCGTAGTGAGGTTCGCGTTAAACTCTGTTTCTCGGGCGTGAGCAAACAAGATGCAAGAACTCAGACGCTGAGCACAGCACTGGCGCGCGAAGAGAGTGGTAATTACCTAGCAGAATGTGTTCGTAATGTAACTGTGATGCATCTACTCTAGGACGGATGTCGAGCAATGCCTCGCTCTCATTAGAGACGTCTTGTATAACTGCTCTCATTAGAGATCTTTCCTCTCGGCAAGCGTCTGCGCGCCGGCAAACCCGCTAATATTTCAAATTGTAGGGAGGGAAAGTAATACTTCGTTTAGCCTCCACTGTTTTTAAAGTTTTGGAAGGCTTTTAGCGCGACATCCTGCCGAATAATATATTCTCTCTTGTAACCCAGCACGGCTCTCGCACCAGTGTAACTTCTGAAATTGCATTACCACTGAGATTCATTCACATAATTTTGTTTATTAAATTTACGTAGAAACTACGTTAGTGATTTACGCGGCCAACTTAGTGCCATGGGGAGTACAAGCTATTACATTACACAAGGCGTGTAATGTAATGATTTTCTCTTCTTGCCCCAGAAGTACGCCAACGATACTGTAAGCTACGAGTCGGGACGAAGTGTGTTACATTTTCTTGGAGACAACTTATTAAAAGGTAGGTCGAAAAGGTTTTTTTTTTTTTTAATTTTTCCGTAACGGATAGTAGTAAATCGACTTTAAAAACAATTTTTTTAATTAAATAAAAACCTACTTTATTTTTAATATTGTTTTGACACTATTCCCAGTGTCGTAGCAAGCGAAGTATGATGTTACGTTTTATATGTAAAGAAATTGCATTATAAATTTGGTTTTGATAGCATCGTCACTCCTACTATGGCTCACTTTACGAACAAATTGAAAAAAAAAAGTTTTGAACATGCATTTTATAATCTGTCGCCATGAAAATTTATCGCAGCCTGTCCTGACTGAACCTGTGTATATATGTGGATAAAGAACGGATGCACAAGAAGAACACGTTATGAGTCCTAATTTAAGTCTGAGAAGAAATTTATTACGGCAAAACATAGTACGACGATATATTTACTACACAATCCTGGTAAAACGGCACGAAATACGTCATATCTTTCGCACAAAATGTGACGACCAAAACGTTGCTAACGCGCTGCCTGGGAAGCATAAATAGTGTGAATATTACACGGCAGTTCCGAGCACGCTGTATAAGCATGATGCTTTCATGATGATACATAACATTATTATGGATAGTGAAGCAATAAAAAAGTAACGAAGTTAGATAATAAATAGCGGTACGGAAATATGTTTCGGTTATAAGCTAACCGAAAAGAGTGAGGAAGGGAATTTCAAACAGCCTAAAAAGTTTCGTAATAACAGCCTTAACATTACATGACAAGTGATTAATAAGTTGCATACGATATGTTTTATTTGGCGGTCCCTAGGATCAATGTAGACACAACGGTGTTGCATTTATCATGACATACATTGTTAACGGTGTTCTGATGACATGACATGCAGCGTGAATGTTTCTAGTAGGTCTTCATTTCGTAAAAATGTCCGTAGATAAAATATTTTATAATACCTTCGCAGAGTGATACGCCAATTACGGTTTGCACAGGTTATGAATTTCCTTAGCAAAGTTCATCTTTAATTACGTTAAACGAAAACCACTTCTGGCCCATAATCTCAATTTTTGTGCATTTTTGGTATTATACGTCATGCATGAACAGATTGACTTTCATCACGAAAAAGTTTTATAAATAAATACACAACATATACATTTCTACACACATATGCATGTGCGTATGTGTGTACATATTACGTACATACAGGCTGTTTCTGAAAAAAAAAAAAACCTGTCTAACTTAATGGCAGGTTCATCACACAAAGCAACAAAACGTCTAGTTGAAAATGTTGGAAAATACTTTTTTTTTGTTATCAGTGAGTTCAGTGCGCTGGACGGTGCAATTGAACTATGTAATTTTGTAACCAACAATGAAACAAACCCAACTGCCATGAAAATTTTACAAAAAAAAAAAATGGGCGGGGGAAGGCAAAACCACAGATAGAGGGACATAACCGGATACACAAATAAACTTAGTGATTAAATAAACTTTTGTGAGTTCTATGAATTATTATTTAAGCAGGAGGGCATAAAGGAGTGGAGAGGCATAACGGAGTAGAGAGGCATAACGGAGTAGAGAGTAAAACTTAGTAAAAAAGACGATAAAACTTTGATTAATTGTACGTGCGTCCACGAAGATTAAGCTGAAAAAAAACTACCATTTGCAGGGAGGTAGGTCAAAATGGGCTAAAGGGCAGAACGTGGTTCCCAAAAAGATTTGAATTTAATGAAAAAAAATGGGTTTCTACCAAAACAAACTATAGTTCCGGGGAGGTGGGAGACAAAACGGGGTACAGTTGCAAAACAGGATACAAAAACAATTGTGTAGTATGTTTCCTTTTCAAAATGTTTCTAAATCGGCCATTTATGATCCATAACACAATTTTGTCCTATTTAGAATTTCTGGCATATTTTTTGTTTCAGAAATACTATCGCATTAAATTGAAAACCCCGCAATCGAAATTGCGGGAACCAGCTATTTTTGATATGTAATTGAATCCATTCTATTGTGCTGATACCTTCATTCGTATACTCGATGGCAATATGTTGCCGAGAAGAATAGTGTCTATTTCTGGTTATTATGTCCCTTCCACTCAAGAGACGCAGGACAAATGCCAACGGCCTATCTCTATGTGTGACCAAAACGACGACATATTGAAGCCCGCAACATACAATGTCCTATACCAATGTTTTATTGTTGTAAAAACATTGTTCCCCCCACCACTGCAAAAGTACACACTTCCTTATCGTCGCCTGCAATATGTCAGCGTTTAATTTGGTCACAACAGTCTAGTTCTTTAATAATGTCTTTGTTTCCACTTGTGTTGTATTCATGGAACAAGAAGGTTGTGTCGCAGTTCATTTCCCGTGTTATAGAGTCCAATACCGGACAATTCCTTGCGAATAAGAAATTAAATGTGCAAAAAATAAGTCAAGGGAATGTGGTAGAACTATCGAAATAATTAATGTTATTACTTTTTCTATTAAAATAAATTTTATCTTTTTATATGTTTGATGAACTTCTGTCTTCGTTTTAGTCATTTGTTTTTAGTCATGGCTATTAAACTGGCTACTCGTCAAGAAAATAGAGTGTTTCTTTCCTTTGTTACGTTGGTAGCACAAATCTGACGTAAATAAAATTAAGTGTGCTGTTATCTACCAGCTTGATGAAGAAACCCAATCAGTGTTCACGCAGAATTGGTCAAGCTGTCTGGTAAATGTTTGTATGGTTTAACCAAAGCAGATTACCTTTTTTGTAAGCAAGTTGGTCACGCAAATGGTAACTAACATTTGGCAGGTCGGTTGTATCAGACGGTATATGCTGACTGAAAGCAGCCGAGTCGTCCTCCATCTGCTGCTGTTTATCGTCGTGTAGCGGAGACAAGATCAGTAGCACTACAAACCATCGATCAAGGAATAGCTTGTGTTGTTCGTATAGATTACTAGAATGGACATAGTTTAAAGATTGTTGTAGAAAAACCGGGTATTAGCACACGGCATTTAACGGGGCGGTAAACTGAAACATTTAATTGTTTTAAAAGGGACTTTATTTTTACGATACATGGTTTGTTTTGTAGGCATATATTGTGACTACCAGGAAATTTTTTTAGCTTTCATTGATTTTGTATTATACCATACTAAAGTCAAAATAGCAAAAAATGGCTTTATGCATTAAAGGAAAACCTACCTACTTACCGAAATGAAAAAATTCACACCGATGAACAGTGCTATGGACTATGACATGAAATGTATAAAATACACATTGAATTGTTTTTTGTAGTTTTAAAATATTTTTAATTAAGTTTTTTTATTTTAAATCTATATATTTTAAAAATAAAAAACAGTCAATGTGGTTTGTAAACACGAAGTGTCATAGCCCATGGCATTGTTCTTCAGTGTGAATTTTTTCATTTCGGTAAGTAAGTTGTCATTTCTTTAGTGCAAAAACCATTTTTTGCATATTTTGACTTTAATATGGTATAATTAAAATACTATAAAAGCCAAAATATTTTCGTTCCAGCAAAATTAGTCACAAAATATGCCTACAAAACAAATCATACCTCGTACAAATTAAAACATTTTCAAAGCAATTCGAATTTTTACTGAACCGCACCCTTAACTTAAGTATGTAGTACGTCTCACACTATCTGTTTCATCTTCAACGTATTCAATGTCTTTTGTTTCAGATTCTGCCAATACATTTTTTGTCTTGTCTGTCTTGTTTACAGGAAAGGTAGCATTTCTAAGAAGTGTAATAACAGATTTTTACAACCAACATTCGTGCGCTGTAATAGTACATTACTGTCTAGTGGGTCCACATTTTCTCCTAGTACGACACATAGACGATGTCTAAAAGAATCAACCCAGAACTTTCTTTCGGAATTGCTATAAGATGTTCACATGCAAAGAAGAAAATAAACGCTTGGTTAAAGCGTGGCGGTGTGCAACACATTTCAGCCAATTTTTTTGAAATGCGCTGACTATGTATATCTTTACAGATTGATAAAAAGGTACGGACGAGACATATGGCTGGCACGTTTTTTCGATCACAAACAAATTTCGTCAAAAGATCTCAGAAACATTTTGATCACAGTAAAAAAAAATTCGTACCCTTACAAGAAAAAGCTTGTCTTAATAAATGTCAAACCATTTATCAGTCTTAGGCACTACAAGAATTCCTCAGGTCGTTAAAGTGGTTTAAATTGTCCAAATACCTGTGGGGACTAGTGCGATATAACTATATGAGCAGAGTGTTTGATGCGAGACAAAATAACTTTCGACAGACTGTCACATTTTACAAAATATTTTCTAGTTTTGCAAAAACTTTCGTGAAAACTGGTTGCCAAAAAAAGTTGTGTCACTTCTAACAATTCTTCTAAAACGTACAAGAATGTATTTGTATATATCATTATTATTTGTAAATTTACAAACTGTTTGTAAATGTACAGACATATTTATAATTTCCTGCAAAGTTTACAAAAAATTGTGGAAATTAGTTTCAAAACAGAAAATATTGTTGTAAAAGTACAACATTTTTTTTTTGCTGTGTACAAAAATATCAACTCTATCCCAGGAATAATCATTTGAATTCGTAGAGACTCACATAATTACTCGAGTTTTGAACCCGGAACCGTATGATCAGATGTAACTTATTAGCTACCTAAATTTTTTCCAGGATCGTTAATGAAACAGCCAGACCAAAATTGTCATTGATTAATGTAAACATGCCAGGTGAATTTACGCAAAGCAAGCAGCTCTCGCTGTTTACTGCCAATCCGACAACAAGTATTAATTGGGTTTACAAAACAATTAAAAAAAAAAAAAAAAAAAAAAAAAAAAAAAAAAAAAAAAAAAAAAAAAAAAAAAAAAAAAAAAAAAAAAAAAAAAAAAAAAAAAAAAAAAAAAAAAAAAAAAAAAAAAAAAAAAAAAAAAAAAAAAAAAAAAAAAAAAAAAAAAAAAAAAAAAAAAAAAAAAAAAAAAA